>PVIA01001954.1:0-238313 GCA_004024845.1 Tonatia bakeri
AGAATCCAAAGCCTGGTCCTTTCCCACACCTCTATTTCTACTACTCCTGTGAACAACTCCTTGGTCTGGCTGTGTTCATCTTCTAACTGTCCATTTAAAACATTCTTCTGTTTCTCCAGGTTGCATTTTACAGGGAAAAAGCACACAATGGTTACAGAGTCTGACAGCTGAACTCTAATCTTTCAGCTGGTGCTTATTATGTATGTGATTCCAGGCAAGTTATATGAAGCTTCCTGTGCCTCAGTTTTCTCATCTTTCAAGTGGGAATGCCCATTATCACATCTCCCTCACAGCATATTGCAAGAATAGCATAAAACACTTGTTATTATGCCCTATACACATTCTGTACTTAATGAATGATGGCATCCTACTGTTTCCTCCAGATCTGTAGTCTCTGTCTATAGGGCACTTAGTGGTCATGAACAGAATTGAAGGGATCCATGAACTTTGTTGGGGAAAATATTATACCCTATTTTCTTTAACCTCTCACAGAAAGTTGCCATTTTCTCCCAATTGAGAATGTGTGCTATCAGCAACCACAGCTGTGTTTCCAATACAAATAGCAGACATTTACATTATCTTAAAGTTGATATCTCTAAATATTACTTATATTCAAGCTTTGAAAGCCACAGCTACTTCAGTGATAAGAGTCATTAGACCACTGCTCAGTGTTGTTATCAAATGCATTAACAAAAAAGCACATATATTACTACAAAGTGTTTATTTATGCAGTTCAATATGGTTGATTCCTTTATCAATTTATATATATATATATTTTTACTTTTTTCTTACTGTTTTTATACTTTTTAAAACTTTGTAATAAGGGATATTCAGGCTTCATCAGACTGCTAAGAACACATACATCATAATTATTTTTTCATTTTGCTTCTTCTACTTAGATTATACTTTTCCCTCTTCATCTCTAAAAATCCCAGATGTGCTTTAAGTCATACTAGCTCCAGTCTTTTTTCTTTAATGGAGTCTTCTTTTGAATATTCTTGCTCTGCACAAATTTATCCTTTCTGTGTTTAGAATATATTGTCCATGAATATGTGATTGCATTATTAATTTCCTACCTATTTTTGATTTTTATCTATTTATCTTTTATATTCTTATCTATCATGTTTCTTTATCCTTTATCTCTCCAATCAGATAATAAGCACCTAGAAGTCAGAAGTCAAGTTATAGATTTTTCTTAATAAATCTTATTGCTGGCAATGGAGTTTTGCCAGAGAAATCTGATTTCTATTGCAAACCCATTACTCAGCCAAGTCCTCAAACTCTCAAACTCATGTATTTATTGAAAATATTCTCAAATGCAATACAAACACTATAACATCAATACAAACAAATGTTTTTGTTTTTGTTTTCTCATGGCTGTTAAAATTTGGGTCCTTAGAGGCCTAAGATAGGCAAATGTTTATACGCAATTGAAATGAGAGTCTGAAAAAATCACAACTTGTTATAATGATAATAGTGATTTAATTTACATAAATGTTTGGGGCACGGAAGTGATAGACATATTATGATGATTTTGTGTTATGAAATTAATAACACATGCTCAATACTAGAATAGTTTATTTGAATATAAGTGGACAGGTGCAAAGATAATTCTTCTAAAAGATTTGACCCCTTCTACATTGAGCTTAGAGTGAAATTCTAACAGTACCATAGGATTTCTCACTCTTAACATCGTTATATTTTACAGCTGGATTTGTTCATAATTTAAGAGACACGCAAAAGTATACAGGCATATCTCAGAGATATTTAGGTTTTTTTACAAAGCACTGCAATAAGGAAAATATCACAATGAAGCAAGTCAGGTGAAATTTTTGGTTACTACTATATATAAAAGTGATGTTTAACTCTGACCAGTGTGGCTCAGTTGGTTGAGCAGTGTCCTGCAAAAAGCTAAAAGTCACTGGTTGATTCCCAGTCAGGGCACATTGCTGGGTTTTGGGCCATTCCCTGGTTGGGTCATGAGAGAGAAGCAACCAATAGATATTTCTCTCAATATGGATATTTCTCTCCCTCTATTTCTTCATTTCTTCCCCTCTCTCTGAAAATAAATGACTCATGGACATGGACAACAGTGTGGTGGGGGGTGTAGGGTAGAAAGAAACTAAAGGGTAATGGAAAAAATGCAATAAAGATTAAAAAATAAAAATAAAATCTTTTTAAAAAGTTATGTTTGCACTATATTATAGTTTGTTAAATATGCAATAATATTAAATCTAAAAATGTATATGGTACATACATTAATTTGAAAAAATACTTTATTGCTAAAGAATGCTAACCATTATCTCAGCCTCCAAGGGAAGTAATCATTTTGCTGGTGGAAATCTTGCCTCAATGTTAATGACTGCTACTGATCAGGGTGGGGGTGACTGTGGCAATTTCTTAAAGTGAGACAATAATAAAGTTTGCTGTATAAACTGGGTCTGCCTTTCAAAAATGATTTCTCTGTACCATGTGATGCTGTTAGATAGAATGTTACCCACACTAGAACTTTTTTTCAAAATTGGAGGCCATTGTTTCAAACATTGACTCTGCTTTATCAACTAAGTTCTTGTAATACTCTAAATCCTTTGTTGTAATATCAGTAGACTTTATAGCCATCTTGACCAAGAGTAGATTTCAGCTAAGAAACCACTGTCTTCAATCGTTTTTAAGTAGCAATTCTTCACCTGTGAAAGTTTTATCATGAGATTGCAACAATTCACACCTTCAGGCCCCACTTCTAATTTTAGTTCTTTTGTACTTCTGCCCCATCTATAGCTATTTCCTCCACTGAAGTCTTGAACTCTTTAGTCATCCAGGAGCATTAGGATCAACTTCTTCCAAACTTCTATTAATGTTGATATTGTGTCCTCTTTCTATAATTACAGATGTTCTTAATGACATCTAGAATGGTGACTTCTTTCCAGAAGGTTTTCAATTTACCTAGATCCATCAAAGGAATCACAGTGTATGGTAAACTGTATTTGTGAAATAATAGGACTTTAAAGTAAAAAATTATTCCTTCCTGAGGCAAGACTTCCACCAGCAAAATGATTACTTCCCAGGGGCTGCAGAATGAATGTTATATTAGCAAGCGTGAAAACATTAATCTTGTTGTACCTGTTCATCAGAGCTCTTCAGTGACCAGGTGCACAATCAACGAGCAGTACTACTATTTTGAAAAGAATCATTTATCCATAGCAGTGGGTCTCAACAGCAGGCTTAAAATATTCAGTAAGCTATGTTGTAAGCAGGTGTGCTCTCATCAGGCTGTGTTGTTTCATTCATAGAGCACAGGCAGAATGAATTCAGTATTATCATTAGGGGTCTTGGTTTTTGGAATGATAAACATGCATTGCCTTCAACTTAAAGTCACCAGCAAGATTAACCCCTAACAAGAGAGTCAGCCTGTCCTTTAAAACTTGAAGTCAGACATTGACTTCTCCTCCCTAGGTAGGAAAGTTGTAAGAGGCATCTTCTTCCAAAATAAGGTTTTTTAATCTACATTGAAAATCCATTGTTTAATGTAGTTACCAGCTTTCATTATCCTAGCTAGATCTTCCAGATATCTTGTTAGAGCTCCTATATAAGCACTTGCTGCTTCAACTTTACACTTTATATTATAGAGCAGCTTCTTTCTTTAAACTTTATGAACCAACCAAGCTTCTATTTTTCTGCAGCTTCCTGAAACGAAGACAGTTAGAGCCTTGCTCTGAATTAGATTTTGGTTTAGGGGAATAGTGTGGCTGGTTTGAGTATTTGTCCAGACCACCGAAAGTGGTCTTTTTAGGTTTCTTTATATCAGTGCTAGGCTATTTTACTTTTTTTTATCATTTTGTGTGTTCACCTGAATAGCACTTCTAATTTTCTTCAAGAACTTTTTCTTTGAATTCACAACTTGGCTAACTGGTGTGACAGCCTAGATTTTTGGCTTTCAACATTCCTCCATCACTCAGCTCAATCATTTCTAGCATTTAATTTAAGTGAGAAATATTTACTTAGAGTTCATTTTAAGATTGTTAATCGGTTAATTTTAATATTGTTGTGTCTCAGAGAATAGGTTGGCCCTAGGAGAGAAAGAGTGATGGAGAAGGGGCAGCTGGTACAGTAGTAAGGATACACAGAGCATTTATTGATTAAGTTATCTGTTTTGTATGGGTGTGAGTTTATGGTGTCCCCAATTACAGTAGTAAAATGAAAGATCACTGATCACAATTGATCACCATAACAGATATTATAATAATGATTAACGATTTGAAATATTGTGAGGATTACCAAAATGTGACACAGACACATGAAGTAAACAAATGCTGTTGAAAAAATGATGCAATGGACTTGCTTGACTCAGACTTGCCATTAGCATTCAATTTT
This sequence comes from Tonatia bakeri, assembly GCA_004024845.1. Taxonomy (NCBI): domain Eukaryota; kingdom Metazoa; phylum Chordata; class Mammalia; order Chiroptera; family Phyllostomidae; genus Tonatia; species Tonatia bakeri. The sequence continues at coordinate 4,372 of PVIA01001954.1, forward strand.
CACAAGATACAGTTTCTGCAAAGCACAATAAGATGAGGTATACTGCTTACATTTTACTTTCTAAAGATCATATGGGGCTTTTCTTACACTTAGAATTCAACCTGCTGTTGATGTATCCCTTTCTGAAACATACAATACACCAAATACCTGTCAGCATTTATATTATTACAGATAACATAGGTTGTATTAAGTATTGAAAGTTAATTTTTATTTGAATGCATTTTATACATAAAATGATTTATTCTTTATTTTATTTACTTCATTTCTTTTAAAAATCTACCAAAGACTCATAGTTCAATAAAAACGAAGAGGCTATTAACTATAGGGCTTCAAAAATAAATTTCTTTTCTCTTGATCTTCTGTTTCTTATTTCTATACTTCTGAAGTCGAGTCCTGGTTGTTGAAATGTGTTGTTGCTATTGAATGCAACACCTGTGCTTATTCCTCTTGACATTTCAGAAATAAAGACTGATAGCACTCTATGCTTCAGATTAAACCACGACTCCACATTCATTTTTTCCTCTTGAATTTTCCTCTTTAGTTCCTTTATATTTTCTTATTTCTCTCAATATTTTCCTTCTTAAATTTTATATAATCTGGCTTTTTCTGAACTGCTGAACTTAATTCAGTTTTCTCTAAGTTCACATTGAACATCTTATTTGTTAAAGGTAATAATTTTCAAAATTACTGTTTTTATAATCTTTATTTTTTAATTACTACTATAAATATTACTTTTCTTAGATACCTTACTACTTTATTTCATCAGTTCTTTACAGCTCCCCTCTTTAATACAAATACATAAATTATTAATTACTTTTGTCCTAAAATATCAGGGTATATTTTTCTTTTTGCTAGACAGCTTCCTTGCAAATTTGCAGCATATTTCTCCTAACATTGGAAAGAACATTATAGTGTTTCTTTTTATTTTCTTTTAGCCTGTATTAGGTTAGATTTTCTCAGCATTTTCCTTGGTTCTTATTCTTCCACATTTCCACTGCTAGATTTCAAAAATTGCATTTACTTTCCACACTACATCATTTTTAGGAGATTGTGGATATAAATACAAAACTGCATAAATATAATGATCACTTATTGGTATACTATGTCCATTAACCAAACCTTAATTCTCAGATGCTTCTGAAGGAACTCTGTGAAAGAATACCGCCCTGGCCATCCTGCGGTATTCATCTCTGCTGTGGATGTTCATTAAACATGCGTAACACACAGAATTCTTCCATGTTTCTGTGGGGATAATAGAGAACATGACCACCCCCTCTAGTGGGGAGCGCCGTGTTCCTTTACCCCAGTGGATTTTTATTGAGAAAGTAGACTCAGTTTGTGGATTCACAGACTGGCAGAAAGGATCAAAGGACATAGGTAACTTACAAAGATGCTAACAGAATCCCTGTTGTGATTCCGGGCAGAGATTGGAGTTTTATCATATGAAAGGACTGCAAGGCTTAAAGGGCTAGTTTGGGTTTCCTGTCTATGCCTTCAAATTCTAAGTTAATAACATCCTCCAGCAAACAGATCTCACAGGATCTTGCATATTCTATGTCCCAGGCCTGATTATCCCGGGGATCTGCCGTCTCTGGTCTGAGCTGCCCCTTTGGCTCTTTGATTAGCCCTGAGAAGGGCAGGAGACAGAGGCAGCCAGGAGACTAGGACTTCTCACATCTAAGTACAAAGACTCAGGCTTAGAGGGGGCAGGGGTAGATGTCAATCACCCCTTCCTTTCCACAGCCCCTTCATTTCCACAGCCTCATGAGTCTCATTCCAGAGGCCTTTATGAGATCAGCACCTGTCTTAGGTCCATTCTCCATGATCAAGCATTAAAGGCCAAGCACTGAACAGGTAGCATTCATGCCAGGGGAATAAGTTTTGCCTCCTTAGTGGCTCCTGATCTGGAGGTCTCTCACTCAGCCTAAGTCACAGGTGATCACAGCTTCCTGAGACCAGGCAGGGTGGTCCCCAACAGAACTCATTCTCACTCTAAGGACTTCTGTTATCACCTCAAATCTAATTACTGTAATATTTTCATCAACAACTATTTTCTTTTTCCTATTATCCAGTTCATTTCATTAGATATAATCAAGTCTTAACAAAATCAGTGGGCTGAAATGTACTATCTCTTTGCCCCTCTCAATATTCCATAGTTCTCTTAGTAGTTTCAATTTTCCTCTGGTCTTTAGGGATCACAACTTCAACTTATCTTTGATTTCTCTGGTTTTTTGCTACTCCATTTCTGAGTACTTTAATTTTTTTTCTACACAGTGTCTCTTGGATTCAGCCCTCCTTCACTGAGTAGCCTCTGTACCACAGCCAAGCTGGGGGTTACCTCTGTTGTAGTGATGGCAGTCTTCTCTCTGGGATGTTTGCTGTCATCATCTTATTTATCCAGTTTGTGAAAAGAATATTGAAGTTGAAGGAATATAGTTTGTTATCAAAGAGGTAGAGAGAAATCAAATATAATTGAGAATTAAAAGAAAGTTATGCAATGTGGTCAAGAATAAAATTGGAAAGAAAAAGTATAACATAAAAAGCAGATGGCTACCTTGAAGAATAATGGAAGATAAAATGAGATTGGGAGAATGGAGCTGTGGGGGATTATAGTCTGTCCATGCATTCCTTTATTTATTTTAATAAAACACTTCAGCATAGCCTCCACCTATGATTTTAAAGTAGCTTTCTGTCATTTATAGAAAAAAAACTCAAAATTTTCATCCTGCTCTTCAGGACTTCATTTTTGTCCATTTTTACTCACCAGCCTGATGTTTCAATATCTTCAACTGTGGATTTCTGCTCTGGGCTCATCGTTACTGTTTTCATCATTAGTGAGGGCAGTGGTGTATAGTGGGCAAGAATGTAACTTTCATAGCTTTCCCTTTATTTTATCATCTCTTTCATGTACTCTGCTCATTGCCATCTATGATCTTTCAGGATGGCAATATCATCTACATTCCCTCTGGAAATTTGAATTCTATACTCTATTTAAAACTTCCTCCTCTATGAATCATTTCTTCATATTGATTATTATAATATTGTTAATACCTATCATTTATCACACATCTAAACTGCACTGGGTAATTTATTTATAACTTATAAGAAACCAATTGGATATTATTTCTGTGATTTTTTAGCTATGGCAACTGAGATTCAGAGGTTAGAGCAAAGTTCTTAAACTTCATTCCTCCTGACTCCAAAGCAAGAGCGTTTACAAGCTACTGCAAAGATCCAGGCTGTCTCTCTATGCTGGATGAGCTCTGTCCTTGACAGCTCTCCAAATTATCTAACTTTCTAGGTGTTTCCCCAGTATATGGGAGTAAAGTGGTATTTTATTTCTTTAGTTTGTATATTTCTTATTACCTGTGAGTTGAACATCTCCCTATGTGCTTCTTAGCCTTTTGCATCTCTTCATTGCCATTGACCACTTTTCTGTTAATATCACTGCTTTTTTTATTGATTTGTAGGAATTAATTGTATGTTCTAAACTTTAGACATTTTGAATATCTTTTTTATTTATTAATTTAATTTTAGTCCTGTTAACCTTTGTTATACAATTTTCTTCATCTTTCTATTTTCCTAACTCCTTCCTTTTCTTACCCTTTTCCCCTATAATTATTTTTATCTCCTTCATATTTAATGTATTCTGAAGTAACCATTCACTGGTATTTAATCACTCACTCATTTATGCCATTACAAGTATTTATTAAATGCAATCTAAGAAAAGGGCAGTGGACTATGTCCTAGGAATGAAAATTGTTTTTGTTCAATCCCTTACCTCAATGATCTCTCTCTTCCCCTCTTTCTTTCTTTTTTTTTCTCTTTCTCTCTCTCTCACACACACACACACCAAATGCAATGCTTATTACTTATTAATGGAAAAATAGATGACTTTTAAAAAACCAAAAATATAAAACAGAGGTATTGAGGAAAAATATATGGACATTTCTAGGCAAATAATTTAGAGGAGAGAAACAAATGACCAAATACGGCATTCAAGAAAAAAATGATCGACCATTAGTGACATAATCTTATAAATTCATAGGTTTGAATAATAGTTGAAAGTGCATACCACCCTTCATTCTATAGATCCTGTCTTCTGCCTTTATTTGTACCACATCTCAGTAATATTTACCATCATTTATTCCCAATATAGCTATAGCTGAAGAAATGAAGAAAAGGAAGTAATAATATATATATATATATATATATATATATATTGAGCCAGAGAAATGATAGACCATTTATACTTCATAATTTCCCACTCTGTAAAAGAAATGTATCTGATGATGGGGAAAGAGAAATTAAAAATTCTTAAGTACAAAATCAGAAAAGGCAGTAAAAACTCTGAAATATCAGATGAAACACTGTAACTATAATACCACATTTTGTTTGATGATATATGTATGATAAAGAATCCAGGGCTATTGATGTAGAATTGCTACTTGTAAAGTTATACTAACAATTTACCCTGGGAACATTATAGAGAGGTTCTTTTTTCATCTACTGCTTTCATATTCTGTCTTGTAAAAATCATTAAGTGAGCCTGTAGTAGGACTTAAAGAAAATCAAAGAATATAGAATTATATGTAGAACACTAAAAACCTTTGATGGTTTTTCAGAAGCTACTTCTGATGTGAAATTTATAAATGTGAAATTCATCACCAGAGAAATATAAATAGTAACCTCTTTGTTTATATATATATATCTCATCCCACAATCTCATCCCACAATGTGCTAAAGCAGAAAAAATTTAAGCCACTTTTACATTAAGAATATAATGTACTAGTTTGGGCTTTTATATTCAGTCAATAGATAGGATCTAGTATACTAGAAAATTCTTAGAACACTATAAGAATGAATGATTATTTCATAATTTGCTGATATTTATTCCAAATTGACTTGGCCTCCAAGAACATAATAGACCTACTATTTCAGTATTGGAACACAACAGTTTTCTTTATTGTGTTTTATCTCCAAATACTTTATACAGTTTGTTCTTGCTTGAATATATCTTTGTTTAATTTTAGAATTGCCTTTATTTTTCTTTTTTAAGTAAATTTTATTGATTATGCTATTATAGTTTTCCCAATTTCCTCCCCTTTATCTGCCATCCACCCTGTACCCCCCAACCCTCCAGCATTCTCTCCCTTAGTTCATGTCCATGGGTTGTACATACATGTCTTTGAGTTCTCTGTTTCCTATACCATTTTTTATCTTTCCCTGTCTATGTTATACCTACTAATTATGGTTCTACTTCCTTGTAGCTTTTCCTCCTTATTCCTCCCTTCCCCTCCCCACTGAAATCCCTCTGTGTGATCTCCATTTCTCTGATTCTATACCTGTTCTAGTTGTTTGCTTAGTTTTTGTTTTCATTGTTTTTCTTTTTTTTTAGGTTTGTTTATTGATAGTTGTTTGTTGTCATTTTACTGTTCATGGTTTTTTTATCTTCTTCAATTTCTTAGATAAGTCCCTTTAACCTTTCATGTAATAAGGGCTTGTTAATGATGAACACCTGTACCTTGACCTTATCTGGGACACACTTTATCTGCCCTTCCATTCTAAGTGATAACTTTGCTGGATAGTCATCTTAGATATAGGTCCTTGACTTTCATGACTCCAGATACTTTTTTCCAGCTCCTTCTTGCCTGCAAGGTTTCTTTTGAGAAGTCAGCTGATAGTCTTATGGGCACTCTTTTGTAGGTAATTCTCTCCTTTCCTCTTGCTACTTTTAAGATTCTCTCTTTGTCTTCAATCTTGGGTAACTTAATGATGATGTGCCTTGGTATGTTCCTCCTTGGGTCCAACTTTTTGGGGGACTCTTTTGGCTTCCTGGGCTTCCTAGAAGTCTATTTCATTTGCTGGATTAAGGAAGTTTTCTTTCATTGTTTGTTCAAATAAGTTTTCGATTTCTTGCTGTTGTTCTTCTTCTGGCGCCCCTACAATTCAGATATTGGAATGTTTCAGGTTGTCCCAGAGGTTTGTAAGTCTCTTCACTTTTTTGAATTCTTGTTTCTTCCTTCTGTTCTTTCTGGTTGAATGTTTATTTATTCCTTTTGTTCCAAATTGTTGAGTTCAGTCCTGGTTTCCTTCCTGTCACTGTTGGTTCCCTGTATATTTTGCTTTATTTTATTTTGGGTATCTTTCATTTGTTTTGTTTTTTTTCCATTTTTCAACCAAGCTCAATCAGTTCTGCAGGCATTTTGATTACTAAGGTTTTAAATTCTCCATCAGATATGTTGGCTATCTCCTCATCACTTATCTCTCTTTCTGAAGTTTTGCTCTGTTCTTTCATTTGGACCGTATTTCTTTGTCTCAGAGCACCTGATAAGGTATTCACCTGGGTAGGGCAACCTTCCTTGCTGCCCTGCAGCACTGCATATGGGGGAGGGGGCAGGGAGGGAACAATGCAGCTTCCCAGCTTGTCTCTAGCACACTTTCCTATGGACTCTCCTCTGAGACTGGGAGTTTCTCCCACTGCGGCAACTCCTGCTGTAACCCACAGGCAGCTCTGAGTCTCAGTTTCCCATTCAGCCAACCCTGCCCACATGCTCAGCCACCTCACCACAGGTTCTTACTGGTCCGGTTGTTCTGGTTGACTGTTTCTTTAATTCCTTTGTTGTCAGAGTTCTATGCAGTTTGATTTTCTGGCACTTCTGTTTGTTTTTTGATTTTAGATTGGTTATTAACCTCCTTTTGGTTGTGCAAGGAAGCAAAGGTTTCTACCTACATCTCCATCTTGGCTGGAACTCTTTATACAGTATTTTTTAAGAAAGAAAAAAACATTGCGAAACTTGGAAATTTGAAATTCAATCTTCATGATTTCCCACTAGTTTTTGAAACCACATGTTTTATTATTCATTACAACTTTTTTATTCTCTCAAAGAAGAAATAATAATTTAATAAACCAATAGAAATCTTAGAAGTAGAAAGTTTCTAGAAAAGTTATGAAGATTCAGAGTTCAAATATGATTTTGAATATTTACACTTTGATTTTTTAAAATTTCTAGTAAACTGGTTTATCACAGTTAAGCATAATCCTCAAGTAACATTTATCAAACAACTATATTCTCAACACAAAATAACTTAAATATAAGATCTTTAAAAGCATTGAATAGTTTTAGTAAAATACTCAATGTAATTAACAGTCATTGTTCAGAGAACAAAAGATACATTTTAAACTACCTTTCATTTTATTATGAAATATTTCAAAAATATTTGAAACCAATGTAGAATATTATATTCATAGCCAATACTTTTAGAATATAAAAATTTTATTATTCATGATAAAATCTTTTTTAAAAGTAATGAAACAGATAACTTTAAAGCCCTCTATGTATCCATTTCTCCAGCCCAAGAAATAGCTATTTTTGTGACATTTGTATATCTGTTCTATCACTGTAGTTTGTATTTTTAAACAACATATAATATAATGTTCGTATTTTAAAAAAAATGGAGCCAAAGCTGCCATCCCAGAGGAAGTGCTTTGCACATCTTATTCTTCAAACCTCTGGGGTGTTAAAACAGGACAAAAGAATGTTTGGACTGGGCCTAAAGCAACATTGTGTCCACTGAACTGTTTTCAAGGATAACAGGAATGCAGACAATATGACTAGAGGACTGATGACCACTGGACTGAAAATTAAAAACATTTTCAGTATTAGCTTCACTGTGTTATGTTATCTTCACCAACAACAATGCCTTTCTTCTATTGATGTAACTATTCCATCTGGTAAAAACCTCTTGTCTCTGTCTCCTAATCGGAGCACTATTTGGTTTTCTGACTTAATTAATGCATCTAGAATAGCTATTAATTGATTTTAAATAAATGCCTGCTGCCTTTCATTAAAGATATTTTTAAATACAAGAATGATACATAGTCATATACATTATGTACCCAGCTAGAATTAGTTTTTTTTAATTCACAAATGTGATTTTGAGATTTATCTGTAGTATTACCTATAGTTGTTATATATAATAACTATTATATAGAGAGTACTATAAAACATTCTACTATATAAAAAGATTATAATTTTTTCAGTACTCTCTTATTTACCATCGCTGAACTTGTTTCCAGTGTTTTGCTTTGTAGAACCATGTTGTAGTGAATCCTCTTAGAATGTTCACTTGTGGAGATGTGCACAAGTTGGACCAATGTTCAGTGTCTGTGCATCTGTAGTTGCCCCCTTTCATCTCTATTATTGCCAAATATATCTTCAAAACTGTACAAATATACATTTTTACCAGCAGTTTATTAGAGTTCCTGATTCTCCAAATCATTGCTCACACTAGATGGGGCAGTGGGTCAAATGCATGCTCTTCTGCTTATTAGCTGTGTGACTGTGGAATATTAGTTGCACAATTTATTTGAATCTCTGTTTCTTCCCGTGAAAAATGGGGATAATATTATACACTTCTTAAGGTTCTGTGAGGCTTGCATAAACTGGGATTTATGAAAGTATGAGAATAATTCTACTATATAGGAAGCACTCCATAAAAGTTTGCTATTATACCAATGTTCAGACTCTAATTAATTGCCCTATATGATGGGTGTGGTTTTGATGTTTTAATAACATTTTCTCTCAGTCTCTACATTTATCTCGTTAAGGACTACTAGCAGTTTGTAGACTGGCATCAGTCATGAACACATCTTTGAACAGCACATCTCTAAATCACTGGGTTTTTGCTTCTTTGTGTATTCTAGATACAGCCCCTAACAAGACACGTGTTTTGGAAGTATTTTCTTCCATTTTATACACCTTCTTTTTACTTTCTTGATATTGTTCTTTGAAGCATAAAAGTGTTTTTTTTTTAATATTGATTGAGTTCATTTTTTTGTTGCAGCATGTGCATTGGTGTAATAAATAAGACACCATTTAATCTAAGTTCACTAAGATACATTTGTTTAATAGTTGTATAGTTTTAGTTCTTAACATTTAGATTTCTGATACATGTTGAGTTAATTTTTGTATATGGTGTGAGGTTTCAGTTTCAATCTTTTGCACATTGAAATCCGGTTCTTCCAGCACTTGAAAAGACAACCCTCCCCCATTATCTGGAGATTGGGCTTTGGGTTAGCTCCAAACCCATTTGCCCGCTCTCTGGATGATTTTCCCAAGGCTGCTATGGAGGTGGAGAAAGGGCAACAAGATTGGTGCATGTTTAACCCCCACAAAGTTTGCTGTTCCTATTGATATTTAGCAGGTTTTGTTTTCTTTAACAAACATCCATTGGATCATTACCAGACTTTAATTTCTAGAGTGCAGAAAATGATTATTTTGACCATTTTTTTCAATGGTTTTATTGTTTTTATGAAGGAGAGGAATTGGGAAGGTCCTTATTTTATCATTCAGGAACCTCATTAACATTTAAGTATTCATGTTTTTCTATCTATACATTTGTTGCCATAATATTTCCCTTTATTTATGTTCCCTATTGAAAGGCCTGTTGGTCAGTAAATTGTTTAGTTATTATTTTAGTTTTAAAGCATATAAGGAATTTAGCAGGTTTTATTTTGATTCTTAATTTAACTTTCTTGTGTTTAGAGGATGTGTTCATTATTAGATTGATTCTCTGTTATCTCTTGATACACACTCTGTGGACTAGAACAGAAGCATTTTGCTGTTCCATGTGTCCTTAATGAGAACAAGTTTACTATCTTGATGGTACAGATTTTTACCAGTTTCTGGTGGGTTGAGCTTTTTGTTAATTTTGTTGTTTTAATCATTTTGTTACTATAATTTTTATCAGTCTGTGTAGGACTTGTTGTTAAAAATCTTACAATTTTATCAATTTCTTCATTTAATTCTGAGAGTTTGCTTTATACATTTTCAGCCTATTACTAAGCACTTACTATTTTAAGAGACTTTGGTGTTGTTTCTCTTGTCATATAATATGATCCTTTTTTATTTTTATAAAAGCAATTTTTCTTAAAATCTATTTTGGCTAATAATATTGCTTCATTAATAATTCAAGACTTTTCAAAAATATTTTAGAGCATGTATGACCAAACATTTTATTTAATTTAAAAATCAAGACACTAAGACCTACTTAGTTTTAGGGACTTTCCTGTATTTATATCAAGGTAAAAGTAGAATCCAGGCCTTGTGCTGTAGAATTCCTTTCTCTCTCAGTTGTAATAGGCTAGTCAGTAGTTTGTGGTTTAAAATAATATTCTTTCTCAAATACAGCATACAAGGAAGAGCAGTAAGTGATCTCTTAAATATTGCTATAGTAGAATATGAGTTCTCCTGAATGGAAAAACATGTCTTATAGTATTTGTCATACTGAATTACTTTGCTCAGCATATACGTCATGCTTAAATAATTCCTGTTTTATTTATGTTTCCAAGAAGCTAGAAATGATAATCATTGTACTACAAGTTTAATTTTTGTTCTTAAGATTGACTAATTTAATAGGAAATTTTTATGTAAATGCTAAAAAATTGTACCAAAGCAGAATAAAGTGAAGGTTAGTTTTATCCTCCCTGCTGAGCCCCAGTCACCAGTTCCCATGGCAGAGATGACAGCATTCCTTCATGAATCCTGCAAGAAGCATTCTGTGATTTACCTTTATATAGATCTAGGAAAATCATTTTTTAACTTAAATGGTAGCATAGTATGTGAGCTATTTACATCTTGCCATTTTCAAATTATAAAATATTAGGAATTATTCCATATTAGCATGCATATATCAATTGCATTAATTTATTTGGCTAAACAATATTCCATTATATGATTGTACCATACATTATTTATCCAGCCACCTATTAATAAACATTTGTCTTGTTTTTAATATTTTGCTACTAAAAACAGTATTGCAAAGAATTCCCTCACTCACATATTATTTTTACATATAAAATTATGTCTTTAGAATAAATCATTTTTGACAAATGGACCTACTTGGTCAAGGGATACACACACACACATACACACAAACACACACACATTTTTTATGGTATTGTCCAGTGAATCACCATATAGATTAAAATAGTTTATATTTCCATTTCAATATATCAGAATGCCTTTTGTCTATATTTTAATTATTACAGTGCATTATCAAATTTTTATTGTTTTAAAATACATTTATTATTTTATGAGAGAAATTGATCACTTTTAAAATGTAGGGTTGTTTCTATTTTTTCTATGAATTGTTGCTTTAAAATCCTTTGCATATTGTTTATTTTCTTCTTGTCAATTTATAGGTGCTCATGGGTGTATTAAAGAATTTAGTTACTTAGAATACTGTGGATATTTTACCCAGTTTGACCTTTGACTTTTTTACATTGTTTTTGTCTTATAATTTTAAAATTGATATTAAACATTATTTTTTCTTTTAGGCCTTCTATGATTTGTATCAAACTCAGGCTTTTCTTATTTTGAAGTTCTAAAAATTATCCCATGTTTACTTCTAACACTTTTAGTTTCATTCACCTCATCAAAATTTTTAAGCCATCTTTTTTTTTGCATTAAGTCAGAAAATATTCCAACTTAATTTCTTCTCCAGGTGCCCTGCAGCTATCATACTTCTCAGCCATATAGTCAATTATGGGTCAGAACCAAAGTATTTTTATACTGAAACATATTTATATATATAAATTGTTGTTCAAGTACAGATACAGTTATATATTTTAATGCCAATTGGAGTAAGTCACTGTTACAAAACCTTCTAGCATTTTTCTGATGAGTTACCCTTTTTACACTTCATCTTTAGACTCTCTAACATTATTTTTGAAAAATGATATTTACAATTGTTTTCATCACAGAACATTTATAAATTACTTTAGGCAGAAGCAAGATCTTTGGGATATTGTGTTTTTCTATCTAATAATACTATATACTTTTCCACTTGTTGATGTCTTTATTCCTCTCATTAGTGCTTTAAAAGCACTATACACTCTTTTAATATTTTTTAATAATTTTATTCCTAGATTCCTTACCTTTTACTGTTGTGGTTGCTAATGTATATATATTTTTAATTTTGTCTTTTCAGAAGCTGTTGTATGTAGGAAGGTTAGTGATTTTTGTCTAAAAATCTGTAATAAGTCCTTCTTCCATCTCTTTTGCTATCATCACTGTTCTGTTTTCTGTCTCTGTTGTTTTGCCTTTTTCAAAATGTCAGAGAAATGAAATCCCATAGTATGTAGACTTTAGAGCTAGGTTTCTTTCACTGCGTGTACTGCATACCTGTCTGTTTTTTCATTCAGACCCTTCTCCTAGGTCTTTATGGTGCCAGTGGGCTAAGAGGAGGTCCTAAGACCATACTGAGACTCCCTCCCACTCTTTTCAGAGTGATTGTGGAGTTTGCCTCTTAGTTGTGCTACTTTCTGTGACAAATTTTCCCTGTCAGCCATCCTTTATATCTACTGGTTTCTGAGAGCTGCAGACATCCTCTCAGAAACTTCCTGCACTTTGATTTCATTCCCTTCTTCTCATACTGTGGGGGTTTAGTGATAGCTGTCTTCTAGTGTTAGAGAAGATGGAACTTGTATTTCTTTTTTCTTCTCTCTCTCTCTCTCTCTCTTTTTCTTCCTGGATTCTTTGTTCTTCTGTTGATATATCCTAGAAAAAGTACCAACACATTACCTTGCAATTTTATCACTATATGTTTTTACTGGCATTAAATGTAATTTTTTCTAGCAAATAGCTGCTACAACAACAATTTAGTACTTGACTATTGGCAAACTGTAAGCCAATGGATGAGGAAGCTGTTTAGAGCTGAAACATCACTAGTGTGAGAACTTGTGAAGAAATAGCTGACTTCCTTTAGATGTGTCATCATTCCAGCCTTTTCTCCTATGCAGTATTTCTTTTGCTTATTCCACAGAGTGGAATTTAATCTTGGGAATTTAATATTTATAATAATTATTAAGCATATATTAAGTATTATTAAATATTCATACTTTAATTATCAATTTCCATGATAACTCAGTATGTTATACATTTTATAAATAAATAATATTGAGGATTAGAGAGTTTAAGTAAACTTTTAGTGTTTATATAACTAGTTGATAGCAGTGCTTCATCTTAAACCTGTATTTTCTCACTCCAAGTCTATTATTTTTTGACTACATAACAGTTACCATCACATTTGTATTTATTGTGATGGTTTACAGCTTAAAAAACAAATTTGCACACATTATTTAATTGGATTCTGATAACAGCAGCTTAAATTAGACTGAAAGTAGGTTATAATTAAGACTGTTTTACAGGTAAGGACATTTGATTTTTAAACAGATAAAGAATTTTTCAAAGGCAGACAGTTGTTTCATAGCCAGAGCAGAAAATCAAATAGGGTATCTTTCTTCTCAATAAATTATATATCTTCCTTTTAAATAACTGTACATCAACACAATCATTTTTATATTAATAATGATATATTCTGGATTTAAAATGTTATGAGTATTTATTTTATTGGGAGTTATTTGAAACTAGTTATTTTGTAATACTTGGTATCTTGTGTTTGTTAGCTATTGTCATAGCAATGTTATGCAATAAAACACCCAATACTGTGCAATAAATACCCACATTACCTAAAGTGATTACAATATGCATAATTTTTGCTTTCAACTTTTCAGGTCTTCAGAGCAATCCTTGTGGCCTTGGCTGGGCTTACTACCTGAGTATCAGTGGCAGGTCTATGGGTGGCTCTGCTGATCAAGGCAGGGCTGTCTTCTACACTAGCAGTCAGCCAGTTTCTTGGGATGTATTCAGTTTCTCTTCACATTTATTCATTAAAAAATATTTATTTAATGTGCTGGAAAGAGCTCCCTAAAATAGAATCATGTCCAACAGAAAAAAATGGCATCAATTCCCCTATGATCAAGGGTAACCAGCTTAGGTTCACCCTTTTGAATCTAAGACCTGATACCTATTATAGCTTCCCCTGGTGCTAGCTTTTAGGGACATCATAATGAGCAAGACAGACAAGATCCCTGTTTTCATAGAGCTTATTAACTACTGAGGGAATTAATGACCAGCAAGCAAATACTGATTTTTAAGTATACTTCAAACAGAATAAATAGGCTATGGTGATAAAATAGAGATAGGTGTTTATTAGGTAACTGATCAGGGAAGATCTCTCTGTAAAGATGAATTAAGAAGAAGAGCAAACCTCATTGCAATTGACAGAAACCCAGTTCCAATTAGTTTGAATAGATAAATGCATTGGCTTACATATACAAAGCACGAGACATGAAAATTTGAGGGAAGAAACTAGTCTTATGGATAATTGGAACTATAGATTTGGAAGTTCTTAGAACATGGTCTCTGTTCAGGTCATCACTGCCTCATTTTTTGAGACTTTTTTCTTTTCTTCAGTACTACAAATGGACTCCTTCAAGCTGCAAGGACATTTACACTGGCAACATTAGTCTTAGAGATTTGTGGCCTAAGAGGAAAAGAGAGTAGTTCCCTTCAGCTTGAAAACTGTCCAAGTTTACAAACCCACTAACCTAACTTAGATCTTGCATCCACCTCCTGGGCCAATCACTATGGACAAGTTTGCTCATATTTAGAAGACATATCTAGATTTGGGATAGAGAAACCAATTTCTTAAAGGAAAGCGCAGAGAGTAGGCACACACATGGAAATGGGGGAAATCTTTGCAAGCCTGGCTCTCTCCCTCAAAAATGTATTCATCAAGCAGAATTCTTGTCTAGCTTGTATTAGTATGTTAGACAGTAATTGGTATTGAACTTGATGCATTTTCGAAATAATAACATAATTTTTGTAACTTTCAGTTTTTGAAACTTTTTTAGGTACAACAATATAAAACTTTAACCTTATTTCTCTTTTCAAAGCTTTCCCCTTTTTCTGTACTCCCACACTTAAAAATTACTGGGAAATAGTGTACTCATAACTTTTCTGGACTGTGGAAAACACTAAATCTTCATTCCTATGGGAACCACTCTTAACTTTATGCCCATTAACTCTTTTGATAGAAATCCTCTTCTTGTTGTATCTCTCTCCTTCTTGGATCTGTAAGCATGTGCTGAGCTGTGAGTGGAGGGCTAATTCTTAGCAATTTCTGTAGTGTTTCTTGGTTTGGATTGTCAGCAGAAACTCCATGAAAACAGAAAATCTTCCACTATCTTTGAATTGCAATAACTATTCTTGTATTGTTTAAATAAAATAAAGTATATAATAATCCAAGGGAGAAAAACACATTTATGCCTTATTTTAATAAATACACATAAAACTAAGTTTTTAAGGTTACTTTTTTAAATTTTAAGTTAGAATAAATTGCTTCTTAAAGATAGAAAAGTATATAATACATTTTACTTTTAAATGAATGGATTTTGACCTCATATGTTTTATTCCAATTACCAAAGTACAAAAATATTTTCATAAGATTATTAAAATAAATTTAATTTCAGATCCTTTTGAAGCATTCATCATCTTTTCTATTCGCCATGAAATCAGAAGGATTGATCTTCATAAAAGAGACTACAGTCTACTTGTTCCTGGATTGAGAAACACAATAGCTCTTGATTTTCATTTCAACCAAAGTTTACTTTATTGGACAGATGTTGTAGAAGACAGAATATACCGAGGCAAGCTTTCTGAAAGTGGAGGTATGTGTGTTACAGTCTTGGCTTACCGTTTATATTAATTTCTAACTGAAAATTTAAGAAAAATCTGTTGTGATCCGAAGGAGTTTTGATTAATCTTTGATCTTTGTTTTTTGTTGGTTGGTTGTTTTTATTCTCCTGCCTCATATATGTAAAACCAGGGATGTCATGTATATGTGCGAGGATACATTGGGGTAGGGAATGGTGAAGGCCTGTGCTGTTCTCTTCATTTGTAAAATTGTGGGCTGTTGCACTGACTTATGGTAAAAAAATGTAATTATAAGAAAATAAAATGACTATCTTCTACATACTGTTATATTTGTTAGTTGAAATAATTTATATTTTATTTTGTTATAATATTTCAGCATATCTCAAAAAAATGATGAAGACATTTTTACAGAGATAAATATTTTTGCCATATTTAGACTTAACTCTTCTGTCTAACCTAGGCTTTTCTTAACTAGAAAGGCTTTGAGATAAATATATGTAATACTTTTCTTGATCTTATGTGTGTAGCATTTCAAGTCCAGATATTTCTATTAAATTTTAAATACCTCCTTAAATCATCATAGTAATTTTGGGAAAATGATGCTATTTAAACACACAATATAGTTATAATGGGTGAATTAGTGTCCTGTGTCATTGCAAAACACTAATTTGAAGTGATGGGATTAGATAGTTGACTATTTAAAAAAGACACTTTAAATATCTAAGTATACTGGTAATGTCCTAAAAACTATGAAGAGTTACTTTATGAGAAAAATGTGTTTTTAAATTGCAAAAGAAGTGGGTAAATAAGAGTACTGATGGACATCAACACATTTCTTATTTTTATTTAGACCACACTAATGTCTGTTTCTGTTATTTGCAAATGTGTTACATGTTGCAGATCTTATGGTCTGGGACAGGGTAAGAAGAGTGTGCTTCGGGGCTTATCTCTGTTCAGGTTAAAGGCAGTAAAGCTATCATATCTGTCATGATTCTAAAAGGAGTGGGTGCTGATTAGCTATAACGCTGTTGCCCCAGGCAACAGAAAAGGTAAACTTTTCTCTTTATTCTACCCATGAAGATCAACATTTAAATTAAATTGCACTGATTTTAAACAGCACATCATTATTATTCCCACAATCCTTCATTGTGTCTAAAATGTCAGAAACAAGAAATAACATTTTTGCAGCCCAAATATCATTATTAACTTCAGAGTTGTTTAAAAATTATATTCTACTGTCATTGAAATAACCTAAGAGATTAAAAATTGCTTGTGGGAAAAATCAGTTAATTCTAAATTTGGGACCTTTTTAGTTTCTTTTGTAAGGTATTACTTTTACACTCTCTCTTACAGTTAATAAAATGTTAAAGTACTTGGTACTGCTGATAAGTAGGCCTTTTCCTTTGTGCTTAACATGTTCCTTAAATGGGTAAAAGTGTTTTTTCCCCTTTTGTTGTAGGAGTAAGTGCAGTTGAAGTGGTTGTGGAGCATGGCCTGGCAACCCCAGAAGGACTGACGGTTGACTGGATAGCAGGCAACATATACTGGATAGACAGCAATCTGGATCAAATTGAAGTGGCCAAACTTGATGGGTCCTTAAGAACTACACTCATAGCAGGAGCCATGGAACATCCCAGGGCTATTGCTTTGGACCCAAGATATGGGTAAGACAGTTTAATTTTCACATACCCAATTTGGCATAAAAATGTAATTATTCAAATTAATGTTGAATTAATTTATCTCAGAAATTATGAGTCAAAGCATTTATTTTGTACAAGTTTGTATATTCGTGTATATGTTTATATATAATTGTATGTATGTGTACATATATGTGTGTATATATACACATATATGCATATATAGATACAGATATATGTTTATTACCATGAGTTTGGTTATAGGATTTTGACATAGATACTTTTAGAGGATACAAATATTATTTTTTAAAAAATATGGGCATTAAGCAGGCCTTATTGAAAATTGTTGCAACTCTATTTTAAAGCAGTAATTTAATGAACTTCTCTTCGACTTGCCAAAAATGCTGTAAATGTGTCTAATGGTTGCAAATCACAGGGCCAATCTTGGATTCAAACAGTCACAGATGTTAACCACCTCAACCTTTATTTATTTTGTATGTACTTGGAATGAGTTTAAAAGAAAATTAGAACAAGCCTGAAGTAGTCCATTGGTTAAATGCTGAATATTGGAACATTTGAAAGACAAGGCATATGATTCTGGAAAACAAGGTCAGGTGTTGAGTTGCTGTGCCCGCTGTGTGTCTGAGTTTTCCTTTGTGAAAGAGTAGAAGAGAGGCACTTGTTCGGAGCCAGAAAATGAGGGTTCCACTTCCTGGTCAGTCACTTATTCTCTGGAGGAACTACCCAATTCTATTATCTTCCCTTAGATTTTAGTTTCCTCCTTTGCAAATCAGAGATAACAATGATAATGATGATGATGATATTTATTTATCATTAGGTTGTTTTCGAGAAGACAGTAAGTCCAAGGGAGGTAATATATAACTAATACATATGAGAATGCTTTGTTAGTACTGTTAATTATTTATTTTCCTAGCAATTATTTTGTAAATTCAAAACCATTATCATGTCTGAAGGGTAGTAGTAAAAACAACTTTTTGGCTCTGTACCTTGAAGTAATACAAAGTCCAGGGAGCACTAATTGCATTGGAGTGTGGATGAGATACAGAAGAAGGAGAAAGGAGGTCCCTGTTTAGTCAGCTTCCTGGCCACACTGACTGCCTTGTGCTCTGGTTTAAGCTCAAGACCAGAAATCAGTAGATTGTGAAGTTTGTTTATTTTTCTTTTCCTCCCTTCAGACATAGAAATTAAAGGGGCAAAGCAGTTTGTGAAGAACAGGGTTCCAAACTGGCAACCCTCATTGAATGTGCTTGCTTTCCCTTCCACGGGATTTTAAATTTATTTGAGTTAGTTTGCAAAACTTAAAATACTGAGATATTTTACATGCAGCTGTGGATTTCTGACTCCTTTTGAAAAACTAGGGATATTTGGCAGCAGTGTGCAGAGTACTAGCTGTATTTTTTAGCTTGGGGGTATGTTCCCTGGTTTACACAGTTAACACTTTCCATTTCATTCATTATCTCCTATAATAACAATTAATTCACAGGAGCGGATGTGCTATGTTTAATGAGAAATCCCCCCTTTTCAAAGAGACTGTTTCTGTGGTTATAAATAGATCGCTGATCCTGACCCTGAACTTCCTACAAAGGTTCAGCATCAACAGAGGCTATATGCTCAATGTAACAGCTCCTGGTGTGAAATTTTCAGCTCTTATCCCTCTCTAGATTGTACCAGTACCTTATCTGCATGAGAAACTTTCTGTATAAGGGAAAAGCAGTATTTTAGAGAAAGTTTTAGCATTTATGCCAACACAGTAAGTAAACTGTGAATGCCTCCCAAGTTACAACTGGCACACAGAGAGGTATATGAAAACAAAAACAAACAATAATATAGGTGTATGAAAGTTTTAAAAATAATCTGATGAAACAAAATAGTAAAGCTGGGAGTTGAAACTTTATTTTATACAGCTTTGAACTGATGCTACTTAGGACAAACTTAGTCTGTTTGGAGGACACTCCACCTGAGAGGAGACAAAGAAAACAAACCCAAAGGACACGCAGCTCCCAAACACTGTTTCAGGAGAAATATCGGGGGCTCTTTTAGTGATATAAAGGGATTTCCAGAGGGAAAATAGCCTCTAAGACTGAAAGTTAGAATAGACCTTGCCTGTGAGTAGGGGAAACCTGATAACACTTCAGAAAAAGTTGGTGCCTTTTGTTATTAAAGAATGGCTACTATGATACTGTCAGGCAGATTAAGATAACTACAATAGTAATAATTATATTTTTAAAAGGGTGAAGAAATAAAACTTATAAATTTTTTTCTAGCATAGATGTCCAAAGTTTCAAAGTTCCAGTGACAATACTAATTTATTCAAGTCCAAAAATGAATTGAAAGGTTGAGAGGTTTGGATATCCTGATATGGTAGAATTTTTATTGTTAAAAATATTTTTATAAAATATTGATACAATTAAGAAATGAGGTTTCTATAAACACTTTCAAAGTCCAGTAGTAGCAACTACACTTTAAAGTATATTTAAATATTAAAACATTTCAGGTTTATTGGATATTTTAGTTAAATGTACATCCATATTTTTAAACATTAGACCTTTATTAGGTAGACTAAGAGCACAGTAAAATTAAGCATGTGTGTGAACAGACACATACATACACTTCACTACAAAGCCAGGCTAAGTACAAGAAAAGCAACACTGAAAAATAATTTGTGCTACTAACATATTCAAAAGAAACATAAGATATCCCCCTATTTTTCAAATTATTCATGAAATACATAAGGAAACTGTGAACCAAAATTGATAGGAGTCCCAAAAACATGTATATATCATTTGAAATATTTTATTTTACTATAAGTCCATGATCATTTTTGAGCAATCTAATTTTTATAAACACTGTTATCTTTCCTAGAAAACCATCATCTTTCTGATGGTAAGCAAAGTTGCTTCCAAGCCTATGAAATTCTTCACTGCTCTTGATATATATAATTGTGCCAAGTAAATGATCTTGATAGGTATAATTGTGCTAAAAAATTAGTGCATACATATGAACAGCCTTTGTTTACATGTAATTTACAGGAATTCAAGGATATACCTTAAAATGTGATTTATTCAGTAAAAAACAGCTAATATCATAAATTTTGTTCATAAAAAATGAAATTAGAATGGTTGGCAACCAGCCACTTTGCTTCCTCAGCACAACTGAAAAGAACACCAACAAATGCAGGGTATAACATTAGCCCCATAAAACACGTACATTATGTAAAGTTCCCACAGTAACCAAGGTCTTTGTAACCTATTTTACAGATACCAAAAAAGAAGTGTATTTAATAAAATATTTGTCATGGAATCCACTGGCCTTCATTTTACATTATAAAGCACAGTCCTTCATGCTACATTACTTTAGTATTCTGGGTTTGGCACAGTATCCCAAGTGAATATTTACTCCAAAAAGGAAAATTGGGAGTCTTAGAGGGGAGACATTTTTTATTCATTCAATTTTAAGGAAATTTACTTCTTTCTAGGGCAACCCAAATGAGTACATGAATCCTCTTTAAATATCAAACTTATTATTGGGATTAAAGGCACCAGGAATTCCAGAATCTATCCAGCTGCACTCACTCTAGTTCTTGAACTTCCCTTGCCTTTTTTCTTGTGCAACTGTGTGGCACCTCCCTGCTCCAGTGCTGGCGTTTAGTTTCCCTTCATTATAATAACTGGCCTCTGCAATAAGAATTGGTGAAAGAAGATATAGTAATTGCGAAGCTTAATAACACATCTAAATAAAATTTTAATTTTATCTGAGAGTATTCTTCAACAAAAATAAAAAAGATATTCATTTTAGGAAACCTAAAGATTATAGACAAATAATCTTTTTTGCCAAGATCATTCACTTTCACCTTCTGCAGCTTGACCTGATATATGGTAATGGCCTTCCCATGCCTGTGATGCTGCAATTTCTTCATGGTCTGTTGACCCAATTTAATCCTGATAGAGACTAACCCATGAATGCAGGAATTGTTGAATCAGTAAACTATAATCTCTTTTTAAAAAGCAATGTGGGTGAACATTTTCATATGTCCTATAAAAAAGGATATTCTATCTTATTATTTTTGAAGAAATAATGCAATTGTTGAAATGCTAATACATTTGAACAGTAAAAATAAAGTAATATGGGAAAAACATTCTTTTGAAATACCACATTGTGAGGTACACCTAAGAGTGCCTAGATTTTTATGAAACAATGATCCTTGAAATCAACTTTTAAAATTGATTATAAACTGACTTATGGCAAGGTTAAGAACACTCTTAGTGGAATTAATTCTAGAACATGGTATTTTATAGAAAAGTTGGGATTTTCCCACCTGGATTGATGAAAGATTAGGATCATGAAGAAGAACACCATAATGTGGCAATATTTAATAAAGAAGTGAAGGGATCACTTATTTTAGAGTGCTGAAAATTGTCCCTAGCCACATCTTATTTTGTCCACTGGACATACCTATTAAGAGTCCACAGCACCTATTTCTGGTAACTTACACGCAGAGCACACTGATGTGCAGGGCTGCTGACACCTGTGTTGGAACTGCCACAACCACGTGAGGCAGAGGCTAGGCAGAAAGTTACAAAGGAGACACCAGGTCTCCATTTGTCTAGATCTGGTGGTGGTTTATCCATAGGTATTCAGAGTATCTAGGACTCTGAAATGCATTATATTTGTTTTCAGATATTATTTTTATAAATTTTTTTCAAATCTGGATATCACCATAAATTTGAGTGATGCTATGTTGGTTTTGTTTCTATTTTAAATAATATTTTCAATACAAAGTTTAATGGGATGCTAAAAAATAACAACTTGTGTCAGTGAAGAGATGAGTGCATCCAAAAGTAAGTTTGAAGTAAAACACATAATTCCTTTCATATTTATTGTTTTCAAAAAATAAACATTCAACTGCTTAACTAAATAGCTTACTAACTTTATATTAATTAAACTTTGTTTCATTTTAATTGGCAACATATTTTATGTATCTACCTTTATTTATCTATATATCCATTTTCTCTTTTTCTGTATATATATATGTATATATATGTGAGTTTATGCATATATACCTGGATTAGTATTTTTCATATAAAACAATTTTATTTTTAAATATTAGTCTTTTCAGGAAAACATTCTCAACAGTGATTTTATAAATGTCCTCTACTGCATTTTTAAAATTTTATCTATTTATTCAATTTTAGTAATTCACACTAATAAACCTTTTTTATAAGGATTTTCCGATACAAAAAATAAAAGGATTCATATAACAAACTCCCACAAATCATCACAAAACTTAAACAATTTTCAATACATCGTCCTCTGATATATTGTTTACCAACAGTTTACTTAATTTATTCAAATATTTGGTGGTTAAGCAATGAACGATTTCAGTGTTATTTTTACGGACATGGTTCCACTACCAGGGAGATATAAACTCCTAAAGCTACATGTGAAATTAAATTTTTTAAAAATATATAAACATTATTTGAGAGTCATTCTTACATAAACCTAGTCTTAAAACTTACTCCTCTGAATTCTTTTCTGTGGCTTGGACTCATGGTGATTTTATAAAACTAATCTATGTTCACATACATGATATTGTACTATTTAAATATTGATATTAGCATTAATTATAATTATCTTAATTTCTTTAACAGTTTGGAAAAACTGAAATTTTGCCTTTAAAGTATCATCTATGAACATATATGTATGATGGAACAAACACAAATATTTTCTATGTGGTAGCCATCCTGTGCACTAAATTGCTTACATCCATTACTGCATGCAATTGTCCTGACAAGTGCGACTGTTATACTTTCATTTACAGAACAGATAATGGAGTCTGAGATTAATTATGCTGCAGTGACAGTCCCAACCTTGATTCCAAGTTGGTCTGACAGGAAAACATATATAATACCATGATTCAATATTGATATATATTATTTAATGCAATTTTTTGAACTTCCATTTTAATCAAGGTCATTATCTTCCTTCCCTGTTCACCATATTCTTTTAGCATATATACTAAATTGATGATATAATGGTTTGAATTGTCTTCTAATTGCTTCATATTTGTAATCAATATATTCTGAGAGACTAAATACTTCTCAAAAATTGAAGTCAAAATGAATATTCACTTCACATAACTCAACATTTTCTTAAATAGATATTTTTTAAAAGAAAAAGTAGGTTTAATTGGATTTTAAATTTTGTTCCAAATGATTGTTTTATTTTTCTAATGTAATGCATCAAATTCCTACACTCAGGGATCATTCAAAATGATGGATTGAAAAATAGCAAACTGTGTAATTATAACAAATAACAAATTTATTTTTTCCCAATAACTATACTATTGCTCACCAGAATGTTTTCAGAGCTAATAAAAGAAAGTTTACTGGACTGTCATTTTATCTCAAGCCCTCTGTCTTCTCCATTAGCAAATCTCCATGCTCTCCATTGGGTTCTCTACTGAGGCAGAGAAGGAAACTGACAATGCTCCTACTTCTGTATTAGATATGTTCCCTTTGTTATTTTATTTAATGACATGGCATTAAAGAGTTAGATGTTAAAAGCATAATAACATAAATTAAGCTGTCTACTTTCCATTTTCCATCTGCCACTTGCTAACTATGTAACCCTGATCAAGTAATTTAACACCTGTAGGCTTGTTTTCTCATCTGCAAAGCAATGATAAGTGGGCATGGCCTCATGGTCCCATAAATGAGATGATCTATATAGAGCTGAAAATAGTAGTTAGCATGTAGTAAGAATTCAAAAATATTAGCTGTGGTAAGAATTGTGGAACTACATTCTATAAAAAAACTAGAGAAACATATATCAGCAGTTTAGACCCCTGCCAATTAAATATACACCACCAATTACGTAATCACCTTAAAAATCAAAGCAGGACATGACACACTGAATGCCTATTGTGTGGCAGTTTGTGTACCATGAGTTTCTAGAGTCACAAAGTATATGATTTGCTTCTGTTTTTCTTCTAGATCTTCTGCCATATGATCTGTTTCACTTGTGTGAATCTAAATATCATCTCCATACTGATAACTCTTAAATTCATGTCTCCAGTCCTGTCTTCTCTGAATTCTCCCTGACATACCATGCACATTCCTGCACAACTCCTTTTTGATGTCTTGAAATCTCAAGATCAAAAAATTAAAACTAAACTTTTGATTGCCATCCACACCCACCCACACTCAATTACTAGCTCCGAACATCTGTTCCCCCTCATCTTTACCCATTTCACTCAATGTATCCTTGCCCTCTCCCTATCCTCACTCTGAGTTTGCCAATGATTAACTCACGGTTACCTGTGATTCCATTCTCTACCACACTCCCTACATCCAATCATCCATCATGATATGGATGTAGGGACAGTTCTACCTTAAGAATACATCTTGGAACCATTAGTTTTTCATCACTGTCAGCACCATACTCCATCTAAAGCACTATCATCTTTGGCTGTCCTTTTGAAATAACCACCTGACATACCCATACTCTTGCCTCACAATAATCCATGTATTAATGATGTCATGTTTCTTTCCTGCTTAATTGTGCTTCTTACTCCCTTTTAATAAAATCCCAAATAATTGCCTTATCCTACAAGACACACAAAAAAATCACCCTCAAATTTGTCTTCTCGTTTTTGCTCCTCACTCACCACATTTCTGATACATTGGCTTTATTTCTGTTCCTCAATTTACACTTCCCCCCATTAGAACATTTGGATCTGCTGTTTGTTTTTATTGGCATTCTCTTATACTGCTTTCCTCATCTTTCTGTGTGAATATCACCTCCTCAAAGTATTGTTTTCTTGACCTCTTCTCTACATAGGACATCCATCCACCTGCTATTCTAATAACAAAATTTCCTTCACAGTTTCTTATGAGCTGTAATTATGTATTCATGTCTCCCTCAGTGGACTCTAACTCCCATGAGGGCAGATAATACATACATTTCTCTTGTGACTGTTTACCTAGACAATACCTAGCATACCTAGCATATAGTTGACATTCAGTAAATGCTTGTGAAATGAATGACTGAAACAATAACATTTTCTCTTTCTTCAGAATTCTCTTCTGGACAGATTGGGATGCCAATTTTCCTCGCATTGAATCTGCCTCTATGAGTGGTGCTGGGAGAAAAACTATCTATAAAGATATGAAAACCGGGGCTTGGCCTAATGGACTAACTGTGGACCACTTTGAGAAAAGAATAGTTTGGACAGATGCCAGGTTTAAAAAATAAACTTTTCTCTGTATTTTCTGTTACTTTCCTATGATAATATTTATAAATTCAAACTGTTTCTGAATATGCATGTATGATATATACACACATTGAAGTAGGTTTTGATTTTTGTTTGTTTTTGTTATAATGGTGATTTTTGGCAGTTGGTGATTTTTGTTTGCTTTCATTATGGCGGCTTTTTTTCCGTCTACAAATGAAATACAGTCTCATAAAGTATTTTATAAAATATTTTCTGTCATTTATCTAAGTAATATCACATCACTACACTATTGAATGTTTTGATAAGCTACTGATATATTTACCTTTCTGTAGGTCAGATGCTATTTATTCAGCCCTCTACGATGGAACAGGAATGATAGAAATCATCCGCGGTCATGAATACCTTTCTCATCCCTTTGCTGTGTCTCTTTATGGGAGTGAGGTCTACTGGACAGACTGGAGGACCAACACATTGTCCAAAGCCAATAAGTGGACAGGGCAAAATGTCAGTGTGATTCAGAAAACCAGTGCACAGCCATTTGACCTTCAGATATACCATCCTAGTCGTCAGCCACAGGGTAAGTGGTTATTATTAATTAAGCACCCAGAAAGTATTTTTACCTTAATCATTTAATATTTGAACTGTAAGAAATTGTAATTTAAGAGTATTTATATTTTATGTGTATTGTATGATGGAAGTAATTTGAACTTTTATTTCAATTAGTTCAGGATTTTTTTCTTTCCCTGTTTATTTCCTTCACATAGAAATAAATAAGGAAATCTTAGAAATTAAAGGTTCTACATCAAGTTCCCATATTTTTAGTCATTGCTAGTGTATAAATAAAAGAGACTGTGGGAAGTTGTAGAAGGTCTTCAGAATTTGAATCACAAAGCTAAGTAAGATTGGTGAATTAGAGGAAAATACCAAGGACACATTAATATTAGCCACCAAGCAGACATTGTGTGGTATATTGGAAGGATAGGCAATGCTGTGTAAGGAAGGATAAACCATTTACTTGAGCTTATCCATTTGAAGAGAATTGAATTCACAAGAACACGTCTGCTACCTCTCCACATGCATTCCAAATGTTGGTGCAATAGTAATCATCTTGGTTTTGTGACTTTATTTTTATCCACTTAATTCTTGCCAAATGTTCTTAATTCAGCCTCACATTTCTTTTTCTTTTCTTTTTTCCGGGATACTATGGCCATTTTGTGCAACATCAACTTGTATTTTTATACCTCTTACCTGATGCTTCCCTATTATGATTTGTGTCATATCATCCCAATGTAAATAATGTTTTCTTTTCATTAGCATATATGAATCATGAGATGCATGATTCTCAGATGATACGCTCTTTCCTACAGAGGGTACATTTTCTCATTTCTTCCTACTTTCAGTGTAGAGTAAGCAGATCTTCCACTTCACTGGCATTTTTGTTCTTGTGGACTACACTTCAAGCCTTATTTTGAATTCATGTCATATTATCTTCTGCTAGACTTGACTGAAAATGCTCTCACCTTTATGGTCCATAAGTTTCATGGCTATCCTCTGTCTTTCTTGGATACTTGGTCTTCATTCTCCCTTGATAGTATTTCTCCCATCAAAATGCCCTCATCTGTAAAATTTTCTGTGCCCTCTCCCTGACATAGTCTGATTGAATCTAGTTCTCCTCCCAGATATTTTCAATTTCTCAGTTTCAATTTTCATGTGTAATCAATCCTTCAGTGTCACATGGGAGTTTCCACACACCCTGGATTATGTGAGCAATCACTTTAATTCTTTCCTATCACTCTGAACTCCTTTACTCCCTTCACCCTACAAGCCTGAAAAATATGAGGATATTAAAAAGAGTAAATAAGATTTAATCATTATTGTATTTAATAGGTACTATAAATATAACTAAATTGAAGTTAGACAAGAAGTCATGAGTCTGGCCAGCAGTGTGCCCCTGGTACAAGGAGAAAAGACATTCTCTAAAATTATTCTTCAGCATGGAGGAACATCTAGCAATAAAAAAAAAACACTCTATATGAAGTACAAGCACTTTAAAATGGAATTGGTTTTAATATTTATAAAGGCAAACATGTGTACAATGTATTTTGTTCCCCAGACTGTTCAACATTTTTCAGGAACTATAATTTTTATGTGTAGACTAATTTAAATAAATTGGACCATGAAAAATGGCCTGGGTCTATGTACTGCATCATTCCCCTTCCTTAAAATAAAATCTATTCATTTCATTTACCGACCATCTGATTTGCCCACATTAACGTGACCCCTAGCAAATTCATAGAATGGGAAGGAACATGATTCCTTTCAAGATTTTCTGACATTTTCACATATATAACAAAGAAGTGAGACATTCAATATAATTCAGTTGGTCGGGGTGAAATGTTCTTGACATCTTAAAAAGTGATTTATATGTGACTTATCTACTTTGTATAAAATAGGGAAGTTTTTACTGTTATGGATCTAATTTAACATATTTTCCCAGGATTCAGGGTAGATAGTCTTATCTTTATACACTTTTAGAGAATGTCACCTATCACAAAAAACTTGCTCTTTCTTAAATGAAATTCTGTCGGTTTCCAGTTCTGAAAATGATCAGAGAACATTCTACTTTTCTCCATTATAAGGATCACTGAGCATATAACAATCATCATCTATCCTGTCACATGCCTCTGTGAAGTAACACTTCCAATGTTAGGGAAAAATAAAAAGATGACGATTTTATTACCAAGTGTAGAATTACAACAATGAAAATGGAGACAGTGTTTAGCATTAACACAAGTACAATAATAATGGCTCCTGCCCTGGCTGGCGTAGCTCAGTGGATTGAGCGCGGGCTGTGAACCAAAGCATCGCAGGTTCGATTCCCAGTCAGGGCACATGCCTGGGTTGCAGGCCACGGTCCCCAGCAACTGCACACTGATGTTTCTCTCTCTCTCTCTCTTTCTCCCTCCCTTTCCTCTCTATAAATAAATAAATAAAATCTTAAAAAAATAATAATAATAATGGCTCCTGTTTCTAGTGAATGAATGTGAGGTTCATGAAAAAATAATAAACTTTAAAAATACATGATATTCAGTGCTATAAAATTGAAATATGTCTTTTACAATTTAAATAAAGGTTAGAAATATTATTGAAGTTATGTAATCTACCAAGTAAGAAATCAATAAAAGTTTTAATACCAGTTTCTTACAAGTATACATTATACATACAAATATTCAGTTTGGTTATTGGACATTTAAGCAGAACTTTTAAAACAGAAAGTCTAATTAGACTATTAATAATAGTGTCTACATTACAAGTTTAGTACACATGAGATTAATAGTCATTTAATACAAGCACATTAAACAGAGTTAATATGGGTAAAATTCTTAGAACAGTGTCTCACATAGAATCAGTGTTATGTGTTTATATACATAAGTGAATTGAATTTTAAAAAGTAACAGTGCAATCATATCATTATCCTAGCTGCTTTTTGTTGAAATTTGGGTTATATTACTTTTTCTGAATATTTTTTTTATTTTTAAAGTGAATTTTTTCCTTCTTTTTTTTATTGTTATTCAAGTATAGTTGTCTCCATTTTTCCCCCACTTCCCACTCTCCATCCTACCCTCCTTTGGCTTTGTTCATGTGTCCTTTATACATGTTCCTTGATGACCCTTCTCCCTTTTCCCCCATTGCCCCCTCCAACCTCTCCTCTGGTTTCTGTCAGTTTGCTCTTGAAGATTTCCATATATTTTTCTCACATATCCTTTTAAGTTAAATTAAAAAGTAATTTGTTTACTTTAAAAATCTATCTTAGCAACTTTCAAATGTTCAATATAGTATTGTTTGTTATAATCAGAATACTGTACATTATATCCCTATGTCACTTATTTTGTAACTGGAAATTTATAACTTTTGACCCTCTTTACCCATTTCTACCTCCTGCCCCCACCTCTCTGGCAACTACCAATTTATGAGTTAGGTTTTATTTATTTATTAACTTTAGATTTCACATATATGTGAGATAATGAAGAGGTATTTGTCCTTCTCTCTCTGGCTTATTTCACTTAGGTAACAAATTCAAGTTCTATCCATGTTGTCACAAATGGCAAGATTTCCTTATTTTTATCATTAAATAGAATTATACACACACATACACACACACACATATATGTAACATTTTTTATCAAGTCACTCATTTACAACCACTTAGCTTGCTTTCATGTCTTGGTATTGTAGAAAATGGAGGGTGCATATATTATTTGAGCTAATAATTTTTGTTTTAGTTTTTAATAAATACACAGAAATATATTGGTGGAACATATAGTAGTTTAATTTCCATTTTTTTAAAAAAACCTTCAACACTGTTTTCCTAGTGGCTGTACTGGTTTGCATTTTCACCAACAGTATATGAGGGCACCTTTTCCCCACATCCACTCCAGTACTTGTTATTTTTTGTCTTTTTGGTGATGGCCATTCTAACAGGTGTGAGATAATATCTCATTCTGATTTTGATTTGAATTTCCCTGATGATTGGTGATGTCAAGTGTATTTACACATATATGTTGAATATCTCTGTCTTTTTTTGAAAAATGTCTATTCAGATCCTCTGTCTACATCTAAATGTGATTATGCTGTTTGTTTTTTGCTATTGAATTATATGTGCTTTAATGTATTTTTTACCTTAACCCCTTACCAGATTACAAATGTCTCCCATTTGGTAGGTTACCTTTTCATTTTGTTAATGTTTTCCTTTGCTGTGCAGAAACTTTTAAGTTTGTTGCAGTTCCTTTTGTTCATTTTTCCTTTTGATACCTTTGCTTTTGATGTCAAATCCAAGTGATCATCACTAAGACAGATGTCAAGGAGCCTACCACCTACGTTTTCTTCTGGTTTTATTGTTTAACAACTCACATTCAAGTCTGTAATCCATTTTGAGTTAAATGCTGTCTATAGTGTAAAAAAGTGTTCCAGTTTGATTCCTTTTTATCTGGCTGTGCAGGTTTCCCAACACCACTTATGGAAGGGACTGTTCTTTCAACACTATATTATTGTTTTCTTTTTGTCATAAATTATTTGACTTTGTATGTTTATTTCTGAGTTCTCCATCTTGTTCCATTTACCCATGTGTCTGTTTTTGCACTCATATTACTTTTAAAACAAAAAATACTGAATGTCTATATTTACATATATGATTTAGGAAATATGCACACACACAGAGCGTAGCCCCAGTCCTGCCAGAGTTCTGCCAGCATTCATAATAAAATGGGGATATAAACTCATAAGACAATAATTGTAACCAATATGGAGCTATTGATGCCAAATGGAAATCTAATATTAGTAAATTAAATCCAACCCTGCATTTAAAGACAGAAATACAACCCAATGTGTTGGATTTAGTCTAGGACTAATAATAATTGTAGGCACTCTAACTGAAGCAGAAGTGAGGCTAGAGCCCCAGCTCAATGCCCAGGTCTACCTCTTACCACTCTGGTCTCCACAGAAGCACTAAGTTTGGCCAGTACGTTTCAACACTGTGCTGTGTTGCCAGTAGGGGTGGAGCTGGGGGTGGACATGATATGTTTCTAATTCTAGGAGTCACACATGGGATTTATGTGTTAAGCATGTAGTTACATTCAAGAAAAGACGAAATGGAGGAGAAAAGAAGCTGCAGAAGAAGCAGGCAGTTTTAAGCATATGCCATCTCCAAAAAGGTAATGCTAGAAAGTCTAAGTAAAGTAGAAGGACACAAAGTAGGACAGCACTTTTACTCTGACAGCAGATCTGAAGATAAAAATTTGCATACAAAATTTGGGGAAGTTTAGAACTACAATTTCACATAAAATGTATTACTTTCACAATGATTACATAATCACATATATCTGCATATGCTCTTGAAAGATTTATGTAATCACTCTGTTCCATTAATGGAAATGGGTACTTCAACCTAAATTCTCTGTATCTGTTGTATATTGGCAATTTATTACATGTAATTGATACTATGGACTCCTACTTTAAAAGTATATAAGAGAATGTTGTTTTCTTACCATAGAGTTTATATATATATACATATATATATCTGTGTATATATATATAATTTCTACTTTTATAATAAGCAAAAACACCAAAATTGTAGGTCTTTCTTTAAAATGAAATAAATAATTTACATTTATGAGGCTGTCTAATCTAAATATGTTTTTGCTAAATACAGTTATTAATTGAATTAATGTTAAGTATATTAAAAACAGCAGCAACAACAACAAACTTTTATAATAAAACCTTGCTGAGCCATATGTGAGTTTTTTAGTTTGGATAATGCGATTCGAGCTTACATAATTAAGCATTAAATAAAAATTATTTCATGATCGTGACTTTGTAATAATAAGGAAGGTATATACTTATATTTTTATTAGTGTTTTATAGTTATTACTCTTCATATATATACAGGTTTGCAGAAAAAATTCTTCTAAGAGATTTTCTTAATTCAAAACCACATACCAATTATAAATGTTTACACAATTCAGCTTTTACCTTCTCCACAGTGAAGATTAACACTTAGGCTTTTATGGTTATTTGATTTTTACCTAACTGTATTTTGTGCACACAACTAGATCATAAAATATTTGAATAATGGGTTACCATTTATTTGCTTCTGTAAACTATAGTCTAGCTAAATTATTCAATCATTCATAATAACACTGAATGTTTATAATAATAATAATAGCACCTGACACTAGCTAACCCTCATTACAATCTTATGAGAAAAATTACTAGCAATATAGTTTTACAAGTAAAGAACCTGAGGCAGAGACATGTTAAATAATTTGTTCAAAGTCTAATAGAAAAGGGATGATTGCCCAGTATCTGATCTCATGGTTCTCTTGATTTAACCATGTGCTCTACAGGCAGAAGAAATTGGGTTCATGTTTATTGAGAAGTGCCTTGGAAATGTTATGTCACTAGAAGCCTGTAGAGGGTCAAGTTTTACTGACACATGCACATGGGACAAACATTCTTTCTTGGAAACTAGAAAAAGAACAGACCAAAATTAATGAGTAGAATGAATAAAATAATTGTTATTACAGATGAATTTGAATGTAAGCATAATAGTAAATATATTTTTAAAGTTATCAGGGTTTGGTCCTAGAAACAAACTTGAGTTTAGCCTAGTTTAATTCCTTCCTCTTTACAATCACTATCTCCTTCCTTGAGTCAAATTAACTGGTCTTATTTCCTCATTTGCAATTGAAGAAGTTAGAGGGAAAGTGGGAATAAATGGGAAACCAGAGTGGGCAGAGATCAGAGCATGGTGAGATTTAAGTAATCCCCTTACAGAGGTATTTCCATTTTTATCCTCTAGTATAAGTGGTTACAATGATCTCAAACTTAAATGTGCATTAAAATTACCTGGAGGGCTCATTAAAACACAGATTTCTAGGCTCCACTCAAAAGCTTCTGATTCAGTAGGCTTGAGGTTTTGAATTTTTAACAAATTCCCGGGAAATGCTGATACTGCCTTAATAACCATGCTGACCAACTGGAAGGAGAAAAAACACTAAAATAATTTTCAAAGGAGGGAAAAGAGCAGATTTGCACCTTAGAAACTTAACTCCATCTGTGCAAGGGATAGATTGGAGGGGGGTGCCAATAAGAGACTAGTAAGGGTGCTACTTCCCTAGCCTTACGAGTAAGTACTGATCAGCATGTACCAGATCCAAATATCTGGGAGATTGTCCTAAAAACAGAGAGAATAGTATAGTTGAGATATACTTAGAGGCAAAATCAATGAAAACTTGTGATAGAGGTTTGTGGAGTGGGAAAGGTTGGAGAGAGAATAAAGAATTGGAGATGGCTTTAACTTTCTAGTTTCTGTAGTTGGCTTCAAAATCAAAGAGTGACATAGAGACCATGGTCATGGTCTAAGGGAATTGGCTAGCAAACTTAATCCAAGAAAGTCTAGACAGTATTTTAGGCTTTATGGGCCATAGGGTCTCCGTTGCAGCTCTTCATTCTGCTGCTGTAGTGTGAGAGCGGTCATACAGAAAATGAATGTATATGGCTCTGTTCCAGTAAAGTTTTATTTATGGACACTGAAATTTGAATGACATAATGTTTTAATGTGTAATGAATTATTATTTTCTATGCTGTTTTTGCCATTGAAAAAGGTAACTCACAGGCTGGTATTAGCCCCTCACCTTATAAGGGGAGCCATTTGTAAACACTGAAAAAGTGTAACTTTCTTCCTTTGTATGTGCATCTTGTGTTCAGGAGGTAGGCCATTTTTCTCTGTGCCCTCTCTCAGACCAAAGGTGTTTTCTTAATCACAGTGTCAGGTGTGATTTAACACCCAGTGGAGCTGAATTTTTCATGAATCCAGTAAGATCCCACCACTTGGCTTTTGTTTATTTGTTTCCTTAGCTGCTTTGATTGGATTCTTCTCTAAATAACCTTAGAACAGGATTGTCACTTTAAATATAGATTGTTGTGAATACTTTATCCATTAGATTTTCACCTATTACAACATGTTTTTCTCTCCTTGAAAAAATTATTTCTCTGAAAAAGACTCAGTTAATGAGAACTTAATAAACATTTATTGCTAAAAATAGTACTATTTTTCAGAGACTATTTTATTTTACTTTCAAAGACAGGCTTACAGATTGAGCTGTCCCTTTTAATTTTGTTCTTAAAACCCGTAGTGACTGGTCAACATACTATCCAATCAAACCACATAAACAGAATGAGACTTGAGAAGTTTCTTCACAGTTAGGATCGGATTAAATAGATTCATACAAATTATACTCTAAAACAGGATCTATCCTCCATTCCTGATTTGTCAAGCATTCAGGAATTGTTAATGAATGAATACATGAATGAATGAGTATAAGGGGATTTCTTCATTTAGAGAGGCAGTACGTATGTATAACATTTAGAGCTCATTCTCTGGTATCTAAAATGTTATCTCATCTTAATAGTGTGTGGTTGTAAGATTATTTTTTCTTTTCCAAAATTATGTTTACTTTCCAGAAAATGGTAGTAATTTATTTTTATAAATACAAATGATCCATAAGAGGGATAAAAGAAATAATGCTTGCAAAACATTTAGCACATTTCTAGCATATTGTTATAAAAAATAAATTATTCCATTTTGGAAACTTTAGTCTTTCTATTAGTTTCTGTTTCAGTCGCCTGTCATTTCATGACACTGTAAGGAGAATCTCAGGCTGTTTCTCAAAAAATAGTTTTAACATTAAGGTAATTTAATTGCTTCCAATTGCTTTGGGAAAAAAATATTTCTATAGAAAACTAAACTTTTTTGGACAATATTTATAAGAAACTGGCTGATTTATTTATGTATTTATTTTGAACAAGAGTTATATATTCTAAGAATATTAGTAATATTATTGCTTCTTAATGGGACAATGTATCACTTATGAAGCTTGAAGAATGAAAGATCCACATGGGGCTATTCACATATTCTGTTACAAGCAACATTTTTCATGATTAACAAGATTGTTTAAGAGAAAAAAGAAATAGTCTTAAAACCATGTTCCACTGTGGTGGAGATAAATGTTAAATATTTGTAGATTACTTAAATTGTTCACTTCTGTACTTTACTATATCAAGATCTAACTACCTGTCAAATAAACCAGACCTATCTATCTATGTATCTATCTATCTATCCATGCCTCTATCTACCTGTACCATCTTACTACATATTATGAATCTGTGAAAAAAACTGTTTTGGGTTATATCTTGCAAGGAAATATTAGTATATCCTGGGAAGTACCACATTGTACCAATGATGTGATTATAGGGGTTATAAAAAATGATGAAATAAATCAAAATAAATCTTTATGTTAGAAGAGGAGGAATTTAAAAATCAAAAGAAAAAACATTTTGGGCAAAATCTAACAATACTTGACAATTGATTAAATATAATAAAGAGAAGAAAATAATTTGAAATTAAAATTTTGTGACTCTGAATCACTGATGACATCCTTAATAAAAATAAACAGAATGAATCAGAATAAAAAATAAACTATTGCCCCGGCTGGTGTGGCTCAGTGGACTGAGTGCTGGCCTGTGAATCAAAGGGTCACTGGTTCAATTCCCAGTCAGGGCACATGCCTGGGTTGCAGGCCAGGTCCCTAGTGGGGGACTTGCAAGAGGCAACCATACACTGATGTTTCCATCACTCCCTTCCCCTCTCTCTAAAAACAGACAAATAAAATTAAAAAATAAATAAAATAAAATAAAATAAAATAAAATAAAATAAAAAGTGAATGACAACAGAAAGTAGACAAAACTGGCTAGTGTGGAGGAATACTGGAGAAATGACAGAAGAGAAGAATGAGATTCTGGGAGGTTGACGATGGGAAGCTATACAAGATTTTTAAGCTAGGTAGCTATGAGGGGTGATCAAAAAATCCTCCTAATTTATTTATAAAATTTTTTGTATTTATTCATACATGTTTAAACTTCAGTCACCTTTAAAGTATTCTCCATTACCTATCTAGATTTTTTCCACTGCTCAGAACAGTTTTTGAACATGTCTATTTTGATGCCTTGTAACAGTTCTACAATTTTTTTTGTTTCACACATTGCCAAACATTTTCCTTTCAGGACTTATTTCATCCAGGGAAACAAATAAAAGTCACTCAGGGTATGATTTAGTGAATAGGAAGGGTGGGGCACAGGGCTCATGCCATTTGTCGTCAAAAACTGCTAAACACTCAGCGTGGTGTGTACAGGTGTGCTCGCAAAAAAAACCCACCATGAAATAGGCAAACACACTGAAAGAGTATTAAAAAATTTTTCCTAAAGTTGAATACAGCCTCTCACAACAATGCCAGTTGGTACACTGATACAGATGGGTTCTTAAAACACTCACCTAGCAGAGAGTACTACACTACAGAGAATACTGTACTACAAGGTGCCCACCTTCCAGAAGATAATTCCTTGTTTTGAGTATGTGTGTCCTCCTCACATATGATCAAATCTGTGCTTTACAACAATAAATGTTCGTGGGAGAGATTGGAAATCAAGAAATTAGTTAGAAAGTTAGTGCAGCAATCAAAGCAAGAGATGCAGAGAGTTTAAATTAGCCAAATGACCATACAATTAAAGAGAATACAGTATAGGACTAGAGTGCAGACTCAAAAAGAACTAAGTGCCAAAGAGATAGCCAACCTCTCAGATACAGAGTTTAAAACCCTAGTAATCGGGATACTCACAGAAATGGTTGAATATGGTTACAAAACAGAGGAAAAAGTGAAGTCTATGTAAAGTGAAATAAAGAAAAATATGCAGGGAACCAACAGTGAAGGGAAGGAAACTGGGACTCAGGTCAATGATTTGGAACAAAAGGAAGAAATAAATACCCAACAGGAACAAAATGAAGAAACAAGAATTCAAAAAAAGTAAGGAGAGGCATGAGCCCTGTGCCCCACCCTTCCTATTCACTAAATCATACCCTGAGTGACTTTTATTTGTTTCCCTGGATGAAATAAGTCCTGAAAGGAAAATGTTTGGCAATGTGTGAAACAAAAAAATTGTAGAACTGTTACAAGGCATCAAAATAGACATGTTCAAAAACTGTTCTGAGCAGTGGACAACCTCTGGGACAAATTTAAACATTCAAACATTTGAATCATAAGGGTGCCAGAAGAAGAGAAATAGCAAGAAAATGAAAACTTATTTGAAAAAAGAATGCAGGAGAATTTCCCTAATCTGACAAAGGATATAGATTCGCAGAAAGTCCAGGAAGCTCAGAGAGTCCCAAAGAAGTTGGACCCAAAGAAGCACACACCAAAACATATCATAATTATATTATTCAAGATTAAAGGTAAGGAGAGAATCTTAAAAGCAGCAAAAGAAAAAGAGACAGATGCCTATAAAGGAGTTTCCGTAAGACTATCAGCTAATGTCTCAAAAGAAATCTTACAGGCAAGAAGGGGCTGAATAGAAGTATTCCAAGTTATGAAAGGCAAGGGCCTACATCCAAGATTACACTGTCCAGCAAAGCTATAGCTTAGAATGGAAGGGCAGATAAAGCGCATCTCAGATAAGGTCAAGTTCAAGTTGTTCATCATCACTAAGCCCTTATTATATGAAATGTTAAAGGGATTTACCTAAGAAAAAGATCAAAACTATGAACAGTAAAATGATAACAAACTCACAACTATCAATAACTGAACCTAAAAAACAAAACAACAACAACAACAAAAGACTAAGCAAGAACTAGAACAGGAGCAGAATCACAGAAATGAAGATCACATAGAAAGTTATCAGAGGGAAGAGGGAGAAAGGGGGAGAATGGGGGAAAAGGTACAGGGAATAAAAAGCAGAAATGATAGGTACCAATTAGAGGGAAGTTAAAAATAGTATAAGAAATGGAGAAGCCAAAGAACTTAAATCTAGGACTCATGGACATGAACTAAGGTGGAAGGGAATGCTGGTGGGTAGAGGAGGGCCAGGGGGATGGGAATAAAGGGAAGAAAAAATGGGACAACTGTAATAGCAAAATCAATAAAGTATACTTTAAAAGTAAAAAATATATAAATAACTATATCATGTCTACTATTCTATTATGTCCCAGCTTTTTACAAAGTAGATGGGAGAAATAGGTCCTCCATAAATATTTATTCAATGTACAAATATAAATAGTGATATTGCATGTATCTCTGAGGTTTTTTGGTCAACTTGAGTTTAGATATTATAAAATATTAGTGATTTTACTGGGTATAACTCTATTTGAACTCCACCTGTTAAGATTGCTTATAACATTCCACTGATTGGTCAGCTTTTCCATCTGCTGGGTATAAATAATTGGGGTAGTCCTGGTCCTCCAGGAATTTACCGCCTCATTGTCGATACTGAATTTTGCAAACATTTTTTCATATAATAGTCGCTTTATATCAAGCATTGACAAACTTTTTCTGTATAGATCCACGTAGTATTTTAGGGCTTTGTGTGCCATATCATCTCTTCTGAAATTAATCAGCTCTGCTATTGTGGTGTGAAAGCAGCCATAGAGAATATGATACAAGGAGCATGGCTATGTTCCAATAAAACTTTATTTACAAAAACAGTCAGTGGAGCAAATTTGGCTTAGGGATGATTTTAATATAAAGCAGGGGTTAGCACTAATTCCTGTTTTATAGTGGAATGTAAGTATAATGATCCGATTCCTTAATTTGGCTTAGGGACGATTTTAATATAAAGCAGGGGTTAGCACTAATTCCTGTTTTATAGTGGAATGTAAGTATAATGATCCCATTCCTTAATTTGGTAATTTTAATAGATATCTGTTCAAATATGTGGTTATATAGAAACTTTAAAAAGATTTAACAGCATTATTTCAAAATGAGAAGAGATAAAATTTAAGTAAAAAGTGTGAAATTTTCATGCTGTGAAACAAAATATTGTGAATATTACATTACAGTGTTATCACTAATATAAATATTAGACTATAAAATCATTGTAGTTTTTACTTTAGTATATATAGAGAAATTCAATATCTTTGATTTTAAAAAATATTTAATCACAATCATAGGGTGTTGAGAAGAACAGATATTATTCTGGGCTAAAAATAGTCATATTCAAAGTGAAATGCAAGTACCTATCATTGAGCTGTCATGGATTATGATTTTTTTCAATCTATTTTATTTTTATTTTTAAAATATTTTTAAAATTTATTTTTTAGAGGGAAAAGGTGGGAGAAAGAGAGGGAGAGAAACATCAATGTGTGGTTGGCTCTCACAGGCCCCCTACTGGGGACCTGGCCTACAACCCAGGAATGTGCCCTGACTGGGAATCCAACCAGTGACCCTTCTATTTGCAGGCTGGCACTCAATCCACTAAGACACACCAGCCAGGGCTGGATTATGATTTTAATGTCCTTGAGAAGAATACTGTATGTCATTGTTAAAAAAAAAAATCTCCTCTTCCTTTTTCTCTCTACTTCCTTTACTTGTCTTTATTCTTTTTGTTTTTCTTCTTTCTAATCTTCTTTTGTTTCCATTGTTGAAAGCTTTTTTTCTTTTTCTGTCTACCACATCTAGGTACCACTGCATCTAGGTATCTGACAGTTCACCCACAGTGCCTCTCCTTCATTCTGCCTCCTCTCCTGCAACATCTTTCCTCCTCAATAGTCTTCACATCTACTCCCTTGCTTCTCTAACCTTCAATTCCTTAGGACCTCCAATTGCAATAGATAAAGTTAAAAGAATACATGGCACTCCAAGGAATAGTGGAAGCTAATCTATATCCATATCTTAACTTCTAATCTTCTCTAATCGTTTTTGCTCTTAGTTGATGTTCTTAAAAATGTTTCTGAGTCTCTATTTTTCTTTTATTTATTTATATTTTTAATCAATGTAAAGGCATAGATTATTTGTGTTATCTTGGAGGGGAGGATAAATGATAAAGACTAGCAAAGCCACATTGAATATCTATCAAATTCAGTTAATTTCTCATATCCTTTACAATTTTATTATAACCCTTTGATTTTTACTCTTTCCACTTTAAAACTCTACAAGAATGATATTAACTACTCTGAACAAAAGGTCCACCAGTTACAAAAATGTAATTCTCTATTGGGATCAGAATACATAACACCTTCTATTTAGTAGCCTGCTCCTAAAGTCTTTAGTACTAGATAATCTCTATAAAATAGAATTTAAGATAACAGTGATCAATTAAGATTAAAACATTATCCAAAAAAACAATGACAGAGCAAGAAACACAAAAAACAGAATAGTGTGGAACTGCAAATTTTAATATTCCATTCTAAATTTGAATATATCATAAATTATTCATACAATAGAATTTAGTATTTGTATATGGCTCAGACTTAAAGACGGAATCAGTTAATACAGGAAATAAAAAAATTAAGAAGCAGATGTCTTAGTAATAAAGGAAGACA
Organism: Tonatia bakeri; assembly: GCA_004024845.1. Lineage (NCBI taxonomy): Eukaryota > Metazoa > Chordata > Mammalia > Chiroptera > Phyllostomidae > Tonatia > Tonatia bakeri. Next base: position 44,749 of record PVIA01001954.1, read on the forward strand.
AACATTTCTTCACGTTGGCCTCTGGTTCAAAAAAGGATGGAATGGTCTAAAGAAAGGATGTGTATGTAACAGCACTTTCCTGGGGAAAACTTTACCAGTGAGTGTTTGCTGGGGCAAGAAAGGAGTCTACAGTCAGATTAGAAAAATAACAACAACCATCAGAACTCCAGGTGCCTGAATTATACTCTGTTTGAGTTTGTTATGTACTAAATTTAATAATTATTTTTAGTTTATTATCATACTAAATCCTTTAAAAACTTTAGCTTCTAAGGAAATAGGATGCATACCATTCATCTTAGAGGGAATTGAAGGGGTTATCTTCAGTACCTTTGAGAAGGAAAATGTTTTTTATTGATGTAATTACTGTGTATGATTGTTTGTTATTGTCATATTAATCACATTGATAATGAGTGTTGTGTAGAGAGAACTTCACTTTGAATCATTAAGGGAATAAACTGGTCAGCCTCAGAGGTTCCCTAACATAGCCTTCCTTCCTCACTATTAATATTTCCCTTTGTGATTCCAGCTCCCAATCCCTGTGCAGCCAACGCTGGCCGAGGCCCCTGCTCTCACATGTGTCTGATCAACCACAACAGGAGTGCTGCCTGTGCGTGCCCCCACTTGATGAAGCTTTCCTCAGACAGGAAGACCTGCTATGGTAGATTTTCTCACAGTTCTTATCTAAAATTCAAATTGAATTCTCTCAAACTATATTAACATTAACATTTTCCTCAAAGTAAAGCAGAAGAGGTTGTTAATGTCCTTAAAAGCATTTGATGTAGTCTATGTCTAGACTACTGATGAGTCATCTATTTTTGAGGTGTCTGACAAATTCTTAAAATAAGCAATACACCGCACTTTGCTACTTATTACCTTATTCATTTTTTCTTATAATTTTTATATTTGGCGTGTTAGCAGAATTTATCTCTACAAAACAGGGAAACTTGTAAGTGAAAGTGCATTATCAGAAAATGATGATGTAAGTAGTTTGCATAACCAAGAGTCACTTAATAACTCCGGTCTCCTCCTGCTCTTCCAAAGTCCCTCTAACATCATGTTGTAGGGGATTATTAACTTGAAGGGGTGGGGGAATAAAGTACAATATGTAACTTTAAATACTTGCAAAAATATATAAATTCTACACGCAAAATAAAAAGTGATAATGAAATTTATGAATGAAAATCATACTGTGAGATTTTCCTGGTTCGTTTTACCTTAATTTTGAGTATTTATTTTATTTGCCATGAAATCTTAAGGACAGAAAGAATACCCTCACAAAACTTTAATTCAGAAATTGAGGCATATTTGAATTTAATTAATTTTATGTCATTATAACACATCTCAAATAACAACATTAGCCCAACAACAACAACAGCAACAAAAGAATATCTGACTCCTATCTCTATTTCATCAACCAATACCTCACAAACTCAGTGGAAGACAGGTACCTATGGAAGTAAGAAAGATAGAAAGCCACATAATGTTAGTTACCACAGATTTACAAAAATTGACAACAAAGCATGCTTTAACATTATTTGAACCCCACTCTTGATGAGGAAAATTTAAACAAGATTTTTTAAAGTGATGTCTAATATTTTATTCAATGATAATATAGAAAAAATGTTCTAGATTTCTTCAAAAGTCACTTAATGCAATGTAGTAATTTCATAATTATGTATAGAGCAATAATATGGTTGTTTGACAATTGAAAAGTTCATGGATTTTAGCAAGTTTGTTTGCAATTGTAAAATCAAATCAGCTACTGATAATTTCTTGGCATTTCTAACTAAAGAAAAATGATGATTTAACTCTTTTACATTTGTTCCTATTAAGAACTTTAATTTAAAAATAGATAAATCATTTCTGCATTAATGTTTCCATCAAATCTTGATTATAATTTTAATTTGTTACAAACCTATTAAACCATTAATTGATATTATAGAATTCTTAGACTGCTTTAACTTGCTAGCTTATAAGAGAAATCCATTTATTTCTATTTCTTTTCTAGAAATGAAAAAATTTCTTCTCTATGCAAGGCGTTCTGAAATCAGAGGAGTGGATATTGATAATCCATATTTTAACTTTATCACGGCCTTTACAGTCCCTGATATTGATGATGTTACTGTGATAGACTTTGATGCATCTGAAGAACGTTTATACTGGACAGATATTAAAACACAAACCATTAAACGGGCTTTTATTAATGGAACTGGGTTAGAAACTGTTATTTCAAGAGGTAAAAGATTTGCATGTTACAACTTAAAAAATGTTTATTAGTCCATTTGTAATAATCAAAAGGTTCTTTTTTACCCTTTCTATTCAATTCTATGTTGTTAATTAAAGTTGCGATTGATTATTCAGGAATTTAACAATACATCGTAACAATTGTGGAATGCTATAATTATGTTGTACATAGTCTGATAACTAGAAATTTAGTTTTGCAAGAAAAAAATCATTTCAGAACAAATCTCCTTAAACTTTACAGATTTCTAAATAAATAGATTTAAAGACTCCTTTTTGCTGATGGGGAATAATTATATTTGATTAAAAACATAGGTTATATTGGGAAGGACTGGTTTTCCCCTCTGACACAAGCTTATTATCAAATTCCTTTTGCAATATTTCTACAGAACTAAACTATACAACTTAGATAGGGATCCTGTTCCTATCTACCTCCTGACCCTGCAGGATGAATCATAGGTTCTCAGTGAGTGTTGAATAATCATTAAAAATATAATCATTTTTCCCAAAAAGGAAAACATAGCTGAAGTGAGATATACATGCAAATGCAGTGGTTGAATCTAAATATTTAGCATTAAATTAGCCTAACCTTTGCTTAAATGTTGATATATTGTGGTTTCTGGGTGAGCTATTACTTTATTAAATGAATCTTAATTGAGTACCTGCTGTTTTCCATGGCTGCAAAATGAAAAAAATAGTTTCTCTTCAACTTCATCTCCACTAGCATAATAGAGTGATTTGGAAGAGGATAAAGAAAAGAATAATTAATAATTCATACAGATATTTCAAATTCTTATGCTTTGAAGCATACTGAAAATTTACAATCACACCTTATTTGAGCAAGATCAATATCTTAATGAAATCAGTAAATACAGGTTTTAAAATCACCATGTTTTTCAAGAGTTACCATACATAATACTAAAAGTAGGCTTCAGTACCATTAGTATATCCAAGAGTATTTGAACACTAACGTACATTTTTATTTATGCTAACTCTTTACACATCTCAGGTTAGTACTCTTTTTTTTGGTTTTAATAGTTTTTTTAAAAACTTCTTTTATTGTTCAATTATAATTGTCCCCATTTCCCCCCCATTACTCTCCCCTGCCCTACCCACCTCCTACCTTTCACATGCTCTTCTCCCCTCTCCCCCACTCCTTGTCCTTGTCCATGGGTCCTTTATGCATATTCTTTGCCTTGACCCTTACCCTCCTTTCTCCTATTATCCCCCTCTCCCATCCCCTCTGGTCACTGTCAGTTTGTCCTTTATTTCCATGTCTCTGGTTCTATTTTGCTCACTTGTTTGTTTTGTTGATTAGGTTCCACTTATAGGTGAGATCTTATGTTTTTTGTCTCTTACCACCTGGGTTATGTCACTTAGCATAATGCTCAGGTTGGCAATCTTAAAGCAACTTGAATGAATTAGTTATAAGCTTGTTCAAATATTTATTTCAAACATGTCCTAAGAGAAAAGTTTTTCTAAAAAAAAAAAAGAAGAAGAAGAAGACAAGAAAGGAAAAGAAAAACAAAAAAGGAAAAAAGCTGTCACCCCGACTGGTGTGGCTCAGTTGGTTGGGCATCGTCCTGTAAACTGAAAGTTTGTGGGTTCAATTCCCTGTTGGGGCAACACATGCCTGGGTTGTGGTTTCAGTTCCCAGTTGAAGAGCAAATGAAAGACAATCAATCAATGTTTCTCTCCTCTCTTTCTTCCCCTCTCTGAAATCAATAATCATGTCCTTTGATGTGGATTTCATAAAAAATAATGAATGCCAGGATTTCTTCTTTGTACAGGATTTTTTACAGAAAGGAATGGTTAGATAATCATTGTTAGACTAGACTCAAAAAGACTGCCTGGGTAATGACCATTAAAAACTTGAAGAGACCACTTAAAGAGCAGTAGGTGCCTCCCAAGACTGACAGACTAATAAAAATTTGTTCAAACACTTCATTGAAAGTGTGAAATAGTTCCCAAAAGGCTCTGTGAATTTTGTAATGTAATAGGTATTCTACTTCAAGAAAATTGGAGAACAACTTTGTCTCTAATTATAGATCGGTAACTACTAGCGAGTCTATCTTTGAAAAAATAATGAGGACTAAACTGAATTTATCAGACTCTTTTTATAATTGTATAACCAAAATTTAAGCAATAATGTTTTCTTCCTAATAATATGTATACTCACTAGGATTAGTAATAATGAATTCTGTCATTTTAACAAATATTGGAATATTTTCTACAGGGTAAGTAAATAATTGAAGGTGGGCTTGTACAGACTGAATAGTGTGAAGCCTGGAATGGGAGGGGTCTGATGTGCAAACTGATCTCGCAAAAGAAAAAGAAACAGAAACCAAATCATGCCAGCCTTTATAGGGTAAATTATTGATTTTTATCTTAATACTAAAAATAAGGGGAACCAAGGAAATGTTTTAATTATAAGAAATACTTGTAAGTATGGGGGGGGCAATCTTTTGTCAGTTAAGGTATAATTCTGAGCAGTACACAAATACTCCAAAGAGGTAGTGGAGTTGTGGGACTGTCTTTAAAAGAACGATACCGAGTCAATTGACAGCTTTAGGAAATTCCAAGCCATTGTCAATAGAATCTCATTTTTTTTATAGGAAAAGACTTCTGATGTATCTGAATCTTCTAAGCCAAAGTATAAATTTCTCATTTTTGGAAAATTAAGCTCAATTTTGGGTAAAGACTATTGCTTGAATGAAGTTAATTTTTTAGTACTAGAATCCTTTACTATCTTAATGAACTAAACTATTAGGAGTAGTTAAACAAAAGCTAAATGAAAAAAAAAGAATATGAATATAAATTAGAAGTGTATTTGTTTATTTCTATAAGGGATGCTATCTTTTGTGCTAGGGAATTATCATATAATAACACACTTTTTTAAATTACAAAAATATAAACCATTTAAAACACATGCTTTGATCACATTGCTACTATATAACATTTGATTCTCAATGTAACTTTTAATCTAACTGGACCTATTTCATAGTAAATTTCCATCAGTACTTGAAATTATTATCTATTTCTGCCAACAATTTTTTTCAGTGACTACTGAAGATTCATTCATTCCCTGACTTTTGCAAGACACAATACTTAATTATACCCAGTAATAAGTATATCTAGAAAATAAAAACTTGTAAAAATTGTCACAGAGAAAATGAAATAATTGAAAAACAGGTCAGTAATAATAGATCTAAATTTTGGAAACAGGCCTTGAATTAAAGTAGAACATTCAGATGGGAAATGATTGTTGTTTGGCCTATTTCTGAATAGAATTTTCAATTTTTATTTTCATTCAGAAAACATTTTGGTAGAAAAATGTCAACATCTGTGATTTTTTAAAAAAGGTTAGAAAATGAAAAAGGCAAAAATGACATCTCTTAATGCCATTTTCTTGAGAAATATGTCTTTATAACAATAGGTGCAAAATGGGAAATACTTCTTATGTTTATTCTTTATCTTTTAGTTGGAAGACTAGAAATACTATTTTTTTTATTTCATATGCTTATTTTTTACACTATATTCTGGATTCTATATCTAGGACACTGGATGGATTAGGCAATGACTATTATTTAATTGAGACAGTTTATAACCTCAAGGGTCTTCATATCTGGTGAAAAAAATGAATTAAAGAACTAACTAAATATAAGGCTAAATGAAAAAAGGAGTTGAATAGGGATACAAACCACTTCTCTCAGGAAGCACTGAGTTCTTACATGGAATTACCAAAGTTCTCACATAAGAGGTTGTAGTCAATCTAGGCCTTGGGAGAAATGGTAGTAAAATCAATCCAGGTTGAGATATCAGTAGGCACAAAGTTCTGGACACTTCAAAGAGGAGGAGTAGTGAGAGGTAGTTAGACCTTGTACGAGAGTTAACTAGAAGGTTAATATAATGGCAGCACATAAGGTCTTATTCAGGGTGTGGAGCTGTTCTTTTTTCCCCTCAAGGCAATGGAGAACCACTGAAGAATTTTACAGATGGATATAAGTGATACAACCTCTTTAGAAGATAAATGTGGTAGACACCTGAAAGTTAGATTGGATATGAGACATACTATAGGTAAAGATACAATTAGAAAGTTATAGAAATGTTCTAATTCTGAAATAAAAGTGAGACTAGAACGAGAGGTGTGAGAAAATGACAAACACTAGGAGTACTGTAGTTGTACAATAAAAACAATTCAACTTGATGACTGAGAGGGATAGAATTGACCAGATAATTGGAACGGTGCTGGAGACATCAATCTCACCTTTATTCCAGGTGAGAATAAAAGGAGGTTTGCTTTAAACTTTCCCCCAAATCATCGGTCAGTTGGTACCCTAAGATAGGAATAATTGTAGGTAAAGGACATTAAGATATAAGCTTATGTGAATTTAAAAGTTTGCTCCACATTCTCTAAGAAAAAGTATATAGATTTGAGATATACACATGTGTTAAAACTTACAAAATCAAGATTTGGAGAGGTAGAAAATTAGTGAGGGTGAGGCACCCAAGACTTCTACAGTATTTGCAATGTTCTAATTCTGAAGCTGGATCATGCATTTGTGGATGTTTTATTAAGTTGTATAGCATGGGATCCCCTCCTCCTTTGAGGGCATGTCTGATTTTCAGTGAAAAGCCTTTGTGCCCACCCTAAGATGGTGGTGTCAGCAGGACCAGTTCATAGGAAAAAAAAAAAAAAAACCTCACAGAGAATTGACAAGCAATTTTTTTTTTATTTAGCTATATCTTCATGATAACCAATTTATGTGCTTACCTCCATTCCTTTCATTTATGGCCTTCTTTCTGTGATCATTTCTCTTCTGTCTGAATTACATCATTTAATGTTCTTTTAGTTCAGTGATATTCTATAATCTGAAAATAGATTTAGCTTTCATTTCTGAAAGATAATTGTGAAATTTGTGGTAAAACACATATAACATAAAACTTATCACCCTGACCCTTTTTGAAAGTACAGTTCAGTAGTGTTAAGTACATCCACGTAGAGAAACCAGTCTCCTGAAATCTTCATCTGACAAAACTGAAACTCTATACCCATTAAACAATAACTCCCAGTTCTCTCTTCCTCCAAATCCTGGTAACTATGACTGTACTTTCTTTGTCTAATTTTTGTACTCTAGGTATGTCATATAAGTGTCATATAAAAACTTGTCTTTTTGTGATTGACTTATTTCATTTAGCATAATGACTTCAAGTTTCATCCACATTGGATTGTAGCTTGTGTTGAAACTCTTTTCTTTTTACTCTGAATGAAATTCCATTGTATGTACGTATGTATGTATGTATGTATCATTTAGAAAGGGAGGTGTCTGTGGAAAGCTTACCAGAATCCAGGTGAGTGCCCCCATGTATTTCTCACCAGACTGAGACCCGTGACAAATAGCTATGCCTTGCAGCACCACATTAGATGGCTGCACTGTCACTTGGGTATATTGTCACTAGGTGATAGGACTTTTTAGCTCCATTATAATCTTATGGGACCACCCCTATATATGCAGTCTGTCATCGATCAAAATATTGTTATGCAATGCTTAACTATCTACCCAAAATTGGAATTGCTGGATCGAAAGGAAATTCTATTTTTAATGTTTTTGAGGAACTGCCATATGGTCTCTCATAAAAGCTATGCCATTTCACATTCCCACCCAATTCCCAATAATATGTGTTCCAATTTTCTCAAATCCCTCTTAGCACTTGTCATTTTCTTAGGTATTGTTTTTTGTTTTGGTTTGGTTTGGTTTTGTGGTAGCCATTCTAATGGGTGTGAGTTGGTAGTTAATTGTCGTTTTGGTTTGCATCTCCAACAATTAGTGATGCTGACTGTCCCTTTATGTTGGCTATTTCAATATCTGGTTTTGGATAAATATATATACAAATCCTTTGCTCATTTTATAAACAAATTATTTGGGTTTTCTGTTGTTGTAGTTAGATAGAATAATTTTATTGACTACAAATTCCAAGTTAAGAGTTTTTTTTTCAATCTTTCTACACATTACCCCACTATCTTATAGCATCCCTCATTGCTATTGAGAATCTCCATGCTTGTCTAATTGTCATTCTTCTGGGAGTCATTTTATTGTCTTGGGGTCTTTAGCTGCATTTCATGTTTTATTTTTCCTCATCACAATATTTTTTATTCAGCCCCTTGGAATATTGTGCCTGCCATGAGGTCATTCTTCAGTCTGGGGAGAGAGGAAAAAAAAAACACAACACCTCAAATGTTATCCCTGACCATTTTTTCCTAATCTAGTCTCTCTTATTCCCACCTCTGGAAACTGACTACATGTGCCAGATTATTCATTTTAACCTCTAATTCACTTAAACTTTTTCATTTTTCTTATTCTGGCTCTGTCTTTCTTCCTTCAATTTGTCTTGCACTTCACTAGTTCAGCTAAGCTGCTAGTTAATTCACATAATAAAATATTTCATATTGTATTTTAAAACTATTCACAAGTTATTTTTGGTCTTCCAGGCCATATGATAAGGACTGAATCTAAAATGAATAAAAGTATTTTAAACATCAGGGACAGCCAAAAGCAAACACAAAAACAAAAACTTCAGGAACCATGTATATTGGAGGAAATAAAAACTAATTTCATTATTTTTGCCAATACCAAGCAATCTAGGGTAAAAATACAGAAGGTACTAAGTGCTTGGATTGACAATGTACTCCTTAACCCTGCATTAAGGTACATAAACACACATCATCTAATAAAATATTTATAGCAATCATATGCATCATCTATACTTAGCCTAATTTTCCAATAAAAAGGCCAAATTTTAAGTGACTTGATGAAAGACAAAAAAAATGGCACACAACCTAGAACATGAAGACACATCTCGTTATAATTTCTTTAGAAATAATAAAAGGGTTTTAAGCAGGAGGGTTGGGTTGGTTGAGATTCAAAGACATCAGCGGGATGGAGCATTTTAGAACTGACCCAGAATTGCAAAGGTTCCCATGTCTTATTTTGCTCTTAAAAAATGTAAATATTGGTTTTAGAGAGAAAAGAAGGGAAAAAGCGTGAAAGAAATATCAATATTATTCCCCTTATTTATGCATTAATTGGTTGATTCTTGTATATGCCCTGACGAAAGGATTGGGCTCACAACTTGGGGTATAAAGATGGCGTTGTAACCAACTGCGCAGCTGGCCAGGGCCTGCTCTTTTTAATTTTAAACTAGTTGGGAAATTTACAGTCTGGTGTCTCCACTTACAGGTGAAAATCTAGCTTTGTGTCATTTTTTTGGAAATGATACATAGAAAGATGTAGCAGTTCCAGGAGCTAAGTAGCAGCTGCTCCAGGGTTCTGGAGGCGTTTAGATCTGAACCGCTGCTTTGGAGAGGGGGCAGCAGCACCTGGAAGCTAGCTCCGATGTCCAGAATGTCAGCCCCCTCCTCGTCTACTGAATCAGAAGCTTCATTTTTAACATTCTCCAGGTGTCTTGTTAGCTTGAGTAACACTGGTCTAGAGAACCCTAAAGTTTCTGTATGCTAGAAAATTTTAAAACTTTAAAATCAAGGCAAAGCCAGGTTAGACTCATCACCTGCCTGCCGCAGACTGGGTACTAAACAGGCCTACTTTCTATGTTAATATGCTGAAAAGACTTTCTAGTATCCACCACTATTAACACTTTAATTGATTTTTAATTAAAATGTACAGTTGTATTTAAGCCTAAATCCCATTATTTTTAAAGATGTCTAATTGAATGATCAAGGAATAAAAACTCAAATATTCATATTGACTGTAACAACTTGAAACTTAATTAGATTTTAGTAATTTCTGTAGAATTCACATTGGAGGAATGTTAAAAGGATTTTAGTTTTTTGTTCATATCTCAGTCTGTTTCTGTTAATTATCTATTTTGAAAGATGTTCAAATATGTTTATTCTTTTAGGAAAGTTGAATTGTTTCATTTACTTTCAATAACAAATTGACATTTAAAATATAAAATAGCCCATTTGTTGATGTTCCACAAGTATCTTCTCCTAACTGAAAGATGTGCTACCAACCAGAGAAGCTCGTATTCTACTTTGAATTGTTGTCACCTCGGTCCATAGGACTGCAGCTCAAGTCTGCTCCTAAATGTTTACCAGTGAATCATTGACTGTTACTGTAATTTCAGTGCTAATTGTTACCTCAGGTTTCAAATGTCTCAGCGGTAAAACATTAAGGATTACTAATGATTTAAGAAGGGCTGATAAGGGAATGAGATTACAATCTTGTACGATTTTAGCTAACAAATTAAAGTGTAAATTAAAATTCCTTAAGACAGAAAATAACTTACTTGAAAAGCCAAAAGAATGGAAAACTTCATTTACTTTTAATTTTCTCTTTCCTGTTTTGTAGATATTCAGAGCATCAGAGGGCTAGCAGTAGACTGGGTCTCACGTAATTTATACTGGATTAGCTCAGAATTTGATGAAACACAAATTAATGTGGCACGACTAGATGGCTCCTTGAAAACCTCAATCATCCATGGAATTGATAAGCCACAGTGTCTTACAGCTCACCCAGTCAGGGGGTAAAGTATGATTATTTTTTAAGTTTTTCAAAAATTTTACCTACCTTTGCTCTGATTTTATATAATAATATTTTATCACTTTGTAAATTATATAATTGTCTAACCTCTATGCTGAATACCTGAAACTAATGTAAAATAATATTGAATGTCAACTGTACCTGAAAATAAAATTTAAAAATCTTTATTTTATCAGCTATACAATCAGAAGTGCAAGTGTAAATATGAAAATTATATAAGGGATCTCTGGTTAGAGAATTTTATCTGCATAAAATTGGATTTTATATATTATTTTAAAATCTCACTAATTTATGTTTTTAGGAAGTGACAGTTCACAATTTTAAAATTGCATGAAAAGAAGGTTTTTAGCATGAATTATTAATAACATATTTACTGCATGCTGATATTTTAAATTGCTTAGATTATCCCATGTACTGGCCAGTCATCACATATCCACACAGAGAACTCGCGTAGGTCTCGGACAAACTCTCTCTCCTTGGCACTTTCAGCGGCAATGGTTGAAATGACATTGTTTCTAAGATGTCTTGACTTGTCCAAGACAAGAAGATTCAATCTTGGTGAATTATTTTAAATGGAAATAATTTCCCATGGTCATAAACATTAGGTGTGAATGTAGAAGGAAAAGAAAGTGAGGAAACGATTCTTCAATTACAGGAAAAAGCAAGAGTGCTGGTTTCTTCACAGGCACATGTGAAGACTGCTGTGAGAGGTGGTCTCCAATTCGGGGCCCTCCTAAACAGAATTAATCCTGCACCGACAATTTACTTTGATATTAGTTTTGTTCTTTCATGTACGCTTCCAGCAACAAGCAGGTATAAATATAATGTTTTTCATCCATATTTTTTTTAATTAAGGAAACTCTACTGGACAGATGGAAACACAATTAACATGGCAAACATGGACGGGAGCAATAGCAAGATCCTCTTTCAGAATCAAAAGGAACCCGTTGGTCAGTTCTTCTTTTTTTATTTTTTTTAAACAACACCGCCATTTTTAATATGCAAAGCAGTATTTGCACAATGTATTTTTCATCCAGAGCCTGAAAGTGAAATATTAGTGAATATTGTTACTAATGGAAATAGTGTGATCAAATAAAGTTCTTATATTGTAATGTGGTAGCTTTAGGTAACACCAAAATATTAATTTACATGTGTATTTCTATAACGAGGAAAACCTTATCTTCTTTAACACTAAATATCCATTTCCCATTTCCCTACTCAAAATAAATCAAAGAGAAAACCATAGAGCTTATGTAAGGAAAGTTTACAAGAAAGAAATTAGTGTTGCTATTTATACTTGGCAATTGGTCCCTCAGGTGTTTTATGATGAATGATACTTTTAAGTGTACAGAGATGATGATTCAATATTTAATAACAAACATTAGATGTATACTCTATCATTTAATACCGTATTTAAAAATCACTTTTAAATTAATTCAAAATGACAATTTTTAATTTTAATTTGTTCAAGATATACTATTTTTCCAGAATCTCCATTATATACTATACATTAAATTAGTATTAATAAGTGTAGCTTTTGAGTCAGAAAGTTATTCAGGAAACAGATTTTTGACTATCAGATTTTTGTATTTGGTCTAGTGATAAGAATTTGACACTGCCCATCTCCTAAAAGGTGTAGGAAACTAAATCATTTTAGGTTTTATTAAGTAAATTTAAGTTAGTGACCTTGAGTGAGTTACTGTTAGCTTGTGGTGCTTGCTTTTTTTACTTGTAAAATAAAGACAAAATGTCTATTTTATAAAGTTCTCATGAGGATTGAATGAATAAAAGTTATGAGGAGAACATCTGGCCTTTAATAATAGAAACATAAGCAGTAGGAATAGAATGTATATTGGGTCTAATAATCTAGAATATGAATGATTTGATTGTCTGCAGTATTAGAAGTATAAATGAGTTCATTGAAGAATAATCTTGGAATAGAATTCATAGGAATCTAACAGACCAATACATGCAACCAGGAGAGTCTCTAAAATAAGCAAAATTTATATACATGAAGAATTTAACTCTATATTATCTTGCTGCTAATGCTGAATGGCAAACAAGTTTGAAGTACTTGGATTCTCCCCTTAGACTTTCCCAATATGTTCCCCGGGGTAAAAGGACACCTGGGCCTTTACCTTGCTGCTGTAGTTCTTGACTGGTTTGCAAACAGGTGTTTATTGCATGTTGCCCTGGTAACTTGCTACTTCTAGCTAACTGATGGTGTTACTGAAGTGCTAAGATTGATGGTCTCCGCAATGCTGCATGAGAGCCTGTGTTGTCCATATGTAAATACACAAATCATTTGATCATTTATGTTTTCAATCTGGATGCTCTGTTGCAAATCCCCTGTCTGCTCTGTTCTACCTCACTTCTCTCATAGATAACTTTATTTTAGATAAAGGAGGAAAGTGAGCTGACAAAGTCTTCCCCTGCCCCTAACCTTCCTCACTTCCCTACGAGGAGCTGGGTTTCTACATTGGTACATCCCTACCATCTCTTTTGCTAACATTCAGCACCCTTAACTGCCACTCCAAATTAAGAATTTCTTATTCCTCAAGGAAACCTCTATGCTGTACATAAGGCCTTTAGACTAATTGAATTAGACACACCCAGATAATTTAGGATAATTTCCTTCAGTTAAAGTCCCTTGATTGCAGATGATAATCACATCTCACAAATACTTTCACAGCAACACCCAGATGAGTGTTTAATTAAATAACTGGGGACTGGTGCTTGAGCATGTTGACACACTAACATTACAAGATTTGAACCATGTTAACTTTGATGGAGATTATTATATAAAATACAGTAACATGCTATTTTTAAACTAGGAGGAGAAAAAATAATGTTTGAGAATATTTTGGTAGTTGTAGAAATATTTACCTACAAGTATTTAAAAGAGAGAGAGAGAGAGGGAGAGAGAGAAAAGAAAACAACTCCATAATCAATCTTCTCTCTTAAATCCAAACCCACGTGTTAAGTGGCTACTATTAATGTATTATGTTAATGGTTGACACAAAGATGGCCTTTTATACAATACTTGCCTTGCAGTGTTAACATGCTGAGAGGCAGAGACATGTGGTATAGAGCCATATGCTGGTTTGTATGTATGTGGGAATCTTGAAAACAACAAGAAAAAAATGAGTTCCTACAATATCCTGGCTATTTGAAAAGAGGTGAATAAGGGAGATAAAGTCCCTTATCCAAAGGATTTTATAATCCAAAAGGCATTGCATTGTGACTCAACATTATTCATTCCACTGATATTTCTTATATTTCCCTGATTTGATTCTCTCGATTTGCCAGTCCCCTTTCCTTATCAGCATAGTTGAACCTGGTATTCCTTTGCCCAGAAATGTCTTCTATCTTCTCTTAGTTTCCCACCTATCTACCAGATTCTAACTGAAGCATTACCATATTTTTCGGACTATAAGACACACTTTCCACCCCAAAATTTGGGAGGAATAATGTTTGTTAATGCTGCTGAGTTCTATTTACATTTACCTTGGTGAAATATTACATTATTTATGTTATTAAATATTTTACCACATGTTTTGCTTCAAAACTTTTTTTCCTATTTTCCTCCTCTAATACCTAGGTGCATTTTATGGTCCAAAAAAATATGGTATTTTCTGAAAGAAGATTTTCCTGACCTCCCTGATTAGGCTGGACTCTCTTAGATACTTTTAGCACTATAATTTCACATTTTAGCTTCTATCTTTATTTTAATTTTCCATTTGCTTTTTGAATATTTGATTCACAACTGCTTACCAACTAGAAAGGGAACTCTACAAAGTTAGGAACCACATCTGTTTTATTTACCATTGTTCCCTTAGCTCAAAGTTCAATGTGGGGAACTAAGTAGATCTTCAATAAATATTTGTTGAATCAAGCAAATACTGTTACCTATCACATAGCAAGAGGTTCTTACAGGATTGAATGAAACTAAGATTTATTTTTATATCTTAGTTGACTAAAATTACTATCTGAAAGAAGTGATTACTCTGTGATCTGGTTATAGATTCATCATTCTTTCTATTCAATGTGTTCATGTGTAGAAAACAAGTTAAAGTGCTTTCATATTTATATTTATAGCATCATTTTTTCAAACTATGGAGTACAAAGTACACAGAAAGTGGGTTGGTTATAAAGAAATCATGGCTAGCTAGGGAGGAAAAGTCGGAAATATTTGGTTTTTAAATTGGCTTTTCCATATGTTCTGCTGCTGTTTCTCACCCTCATGGTTCTAATCCTGGGGCCCTTTGGCTCTCACCAGTGCAGAGATGTCTCATATAAAGAAAGCCCAGACAAAAACAGTATCGTTCAAGTTATAAACTTACAGACAAGTCCTTTTGTCACAAGGTATAAAGATAAAACCAAAATCATTTCACAATAACCCCTTTTCATTCTGATGTTTTTTGTAATTTTTGATTTGTCCTAATAAGCTAGAAAAACTCTTGCCTATAAATTAACTATAAAAATATTCTTGTGAATGAGTTTATGGTAAAAAAAGCCCAATCTGTATCCAGTGTGTTTAAATTCTTTATTTGTGAGGGATGGAGGGGAGCTAAGATGATGCACTGATTTATAACTATGTTTCATAGTAACTATTACTTTAGTCATAGTACATCCATTTTTGTTCTTAAAATATGTTTTAGAATATATTAAATAACATATTATTTACTAATTAACACAAAATACTGAAGCACTTTGGTTTATTGTACTTTCTTTAAAAAAACTATATTTTGCTTTTTTTCCTCTATAAATAACTTAGAGCTGTAATGTAAATAAGTGGACAAAATGTGTTTTTCTTGGTTTCATAAGTAAATTTAAACTGCTATATAGAGTAGCTTAAAAGTTAAAAATCTCGAGTAAACACTTGATATAGATTGGAATACTCTCAAGAGTTCATATGATTGCAGTTTCATTTCTCAAGATTCCTGTGGACTACGAATGACTTCTAAATGAAATTTTCCAGTACTGTTAATGGACATGTGAATGTGTGAAAAAATAAATACTAACTTTTGCTGTTGTTGTTGTTGGCACATATGATGATTGTACCCATGAAATACTTACATACATAGGGATGTTTATTTCTGTGATATTTACTCATTGAATTTCACTGATATTTACTACTGCAGGAGATTACTGTGATTGTATTTCCATGACGAGTCTGTCTGGGTAATGTGTGGCTTACACTTCTGCCCACTGCATGCTCTAAACCATTACCGTGAAGAAAATTAGGTGATTAGGTTAGGGTGAGCTGCTGTTTGGATGATTTTCTCTTCCTGCATACTAACTGTCAGATCATGAATTAATTTTTCTCAGTATGTTAGGAGAAAACACAATATTCTCTCCAGTGAGGCTGGGAAGTTTCAACTCAAAGCAGTCATTATCTATCACCCTTTATGGTTCCTGAAGCTTCACCTTTGGGCTTGCAGGCCCTTAGGCGAGGATGTGCTATACAGCAGAACCATCAGCACTTTGTCAACAAAAACAATGTGATTAAAGTGACTACTTTTTAAGCACTTAGAAATGTCAAGCATTTGCAAAATGCTTTGCATTAATCATCTCACAGTAATCATTTGGCGAAGGCTTATATTTCTTTTGTGAATTCAGAAACTCAAGTTTATTGAAAGAAATTAGTTGCCTGTGATGAATGGTAGAGTTGGGATTCAAATCTAAGTTTATCTGCTTCCAAAACCATGTTAAATCTTAACAATTATGTTATTCCCACAGAAGCTGACATCATAGTAATTACCTGACCTCGCGCAAAGATGAGGGAATAAAACTGCCACTTTTTCAACCATAGAAAGTAGGAAAGAAAAATCTAGAGCTTGGGTACTTCTGAGAAATATGGGACTAATTAGGACAGAGAAGTCAGCTTTTCCAAGCAGCCAGGAACATGAAAGAGCTGGTTTTACCTGTGTGCCAAGTACTGTGCCTCACAAAATTATTTCTGCATCTTTAGTGCTAGATTTAAATATCATTGTCACCAATGTATAAGCCTTCTAGTTTTTGAAATTGTTTTTTATGTTTTCATTCACTGGATTTCCCTTGCTTGTTTGCTGTTAAACCCATAAGTGTGATATATTTGAAATAGAAGTACATTATAATCTTATCAAAACACCCAACTTGGCATTTTATGAGTGTGTATCACTGAAGACTGAGTAATTACAGACTTCAGGCAGTTTGTGCTGAATATCTTTGTTTCTGTTAAAACAAATCAACCTTCCAGTTATTCATTGTTGAAGTAAATATTCTCAATTAAGATTTATTGGTTAGTTTTGGATACAATAAGTGCTTAGAGCAGTTTGCATAAAGGAGGGTTTTAATTGACTACCTAAAGCCATTTTCATGTTTAAAGTGTTTATATATTATGAATTTTATCCATTAAGCTTCATAAAGCAACTTGGCTTGTCAATCAGCATTACCCTTCATGGGTTATTCTTAAGAATCTTGTGTCCTATATATTTTATTTCCTGGGTCTTTCCCCTTTATTTTTAATGCAGTCACAACCAAAAGTCATTTGTTTACTCAGCCTTCATGTATACATTCTTGAAACCTACAAAACACTTTTTATTAATAATTTTAACCCATATGCTATATAATATTGGATTTTGAAATCTATTCATGGAGAGTATTCATAAGACTTTTCACCACATCAAAATAATTCAAGGGGCCTCATTTTTAAAAATAAGATTAAAAAAATTCCTGGGTATGTTTTATTGCTTGATAATGCAATTATATTATTTATACATACTCATAATTCATCACAGCCACTTTTATTATGTATAAAACACAATCAATATATAAGGCTGCACACCCCAAAAGAAATGCTAACAATAGGCTTTTTAAAAGATGAAAGAAATTGACAAAGCAATATTAAAATTATACATGTATATGTGCACAAATAATTTAAATGTATTACACTGTTTCATCTGATCATTCATTTACTGATTTTTTGAAATGTTAAATGTTAATTAAAAGTTATTAAAATAGTTATAAAATGTATACTAGGTACCAGACCCTGAAAACAAAACTTTGGGCCCATTCACAAAACGGTCGTGGTTTAGTAAATGAAAAAGACACAGATAACTGCAAACCATTTGTTGAGATTTTTAACTGAGTTAAACAAAATGAAAACAATGTTATTCATAAGTACTATCTTCCAGACTCTATGAAGTTAATCTGACTAGACCCTACAAAAATAGAGAAAATAACTAATTCTGTGTGGGGAAGAAAAATAGAATAGTTCTAACTAAGTTGGATTTATTCTAAAATTTCAACTATCCTGAAGGATAAATATACTTTAGTTTTTAAACAACTGATAAGAGAAAGCATTTACCTTTTTCTGAGCAGAGGGTAAAGAAGCATAATAGGCATAAAAGATGTGATATATCTAGAAAACTAAATATTTCGGTGTGGCTAGGAAAAAAATATATATCCAACATCAGGGAATGTTTAACATTATATTGATAGTAACTATAATTTTAAAATATTAAAATGCCACATTCCAGTGCTTTTAAAGATATTTTGTTCTATTTTACCTATCAAGCTATCAAATATAGCTTTGGAAAATTATAACACTGTAAGAACTAAAGTTTTTAGAAGAAAATTCTCTTTAAGAAATAATCTGTCACTTGTCCTGGTTTTCCTCTATTTTTGCCTGTGTTGTTCTCACAAGGCACATATATTTGCCAGCTACCAAAAAACTTGAAATACAGGATAAATTTCCTCAGCTGCAATTATTTATGTGATAGAGAATGGATGAGATCATGAAATCTTAGCTTGATATGGTAACAGAAACTGAGTTGATTAACTTATCTCTGTAACTTTTTATAGGGTTAGTGACTCCTTAAAGTACATTGAATTGAGAAGGGTATTTCCAAGAAAGAGTTTAGATGAAGTTAAGATTAGGACACAATAGACACTTGCAAAAGAGGAAAAACAAAAACTAAAACAAAAATCTTTTTCTCTATCCTCCTATGTTCTCTGGCTGGGACCCATGGAATTAGACTGACAAAAGACAAATTAGAAAAAGAGAAACAATGTTTATTAATATAAGTAGCATGTATACACGTGGGAGAAAGTCACTGATGAGTAGATCAAAGGAGTGGTTAGAGCTCAGGCTTATACAGCATCTTAACAAAGAACAGTATGTCTGTACAGAAGTGATAAGACAAAGGACACTTTTAGAGTTTAAAGGGAGACGAATTATGGTAGGTGCAACTGAGGTCAGCTAATAGAAGGCAAGCGTGGTTTTCGTAAGACTTGCCATATAGATTCTTCTCAGTGCCATATCTAGGCTGATCAGTCTAGACTAGCGATAAAGAGTCTAAGCCAGCTTCTCAGCAAGGGAAAATAGTGCTTTTATTTGTCATACGCTATATCTCAAATGTTTTTGGCTTACAATAATCCTTAAGCCAAAGTGGCATATTTTAGAGTGCTATAGTCTAGTCCTACATATACTCAACTCTTATAAATAAAATAAATATAAATTAAAATAAATAAATAAATCTTTTAAAATATGGCAATATAAAAATAAAATAAAATATTTAAAAAATGTTCATGGAGATAAACTTAGATTCACTTGCTGTTATAAAATTTAATACAGATGGTACCATGTATACTTATTCCAATTTGTCCCAATTGGAACATTATGTAAAGCAATAGTAAAATATTACAACCCAGATATTGACCTTAATACAACCCACCAATCTTACTCAGATTTTATGTTTTACTTGTACCCATTTATGTTTCTGTATTTATACCTATAAAATTTTATTATATACAGATTTCTATATTACCTACTACAGTCAAGATACTATATAATCCCATGCCACATTTAGTTTTAATTCCATATTGCATACTACATTGATTTAATTTTGAATTATTTGAAACATAAATTAGACACATAAAATAAACTTTTCAGTCTTATTTATAACAATACTTACATCTTAATGGAATTAATTTTAGTAATATATGAAAACTATGTATAGATTATATTTTATGTAGAAGTTTCTTATATCAATGTGTGAATTATTTCTATATTCAAGAATTATATAATTTTAGCAAATTACATTGTCTCAATTTTTAAAATTAGTCTATTTCAATCAAATGTTCAAATAAAATAATACATCAAGGGAAATTTTTGGCTTAAATTAAAAAGTGTTGGAATCAAAGCATAAATTAACTGCATTATTACAGTAATAAGAGATAAAAAGATTTTTCAGTTCACAAAGGTTTTTCTATAGAAATAATTACTTTTCTTCCCTTTGATATATCTATTATATTATTGAATCCAGATTTCCTCTTTTGATAAGCAGATCCAGGTGTTTTAAAAAATAAATGTTACAGAATTAAGACTATATTACTACTTGTATATTTTTCAGTCAGATCTCATAGCCCTTTTGAAGATTTTTTTGTTTGTTTGTCACACACACTGAGAACCTTCTCATACAGACACAATCATATTTCTTTGGTTCCAGGGCAGTTTTATCAACATGATCATATTTTATCTGTTTCCTCATGGCTATTGATTAACACTTTAAAATCATTGAGTAGTTTCAACAGTATCAAAATTATTATTGGTCCACTGCTTAGTGAATTATATCTAGTGCAACAAAAATTTGATTCAGAAATTATTCCAGTAACGGGATACTAATTAAATTTTCAGTGTCATTCAGACCTAATTGGCCATGGCCAGGTGGCTCAGTTAGTTGAAGCATCTTCCCATACAACAAAAAGTAGCATGTTCAATGCCTCCTCAGGGCACGTACCTAGGTTTTGAGTTCAATCACCAGTCAGAGAACATACGGGAGGCAACCGATTATTTCTCACATTGATGTTTCTCTCTCTTCCTTTCCTTTCCTCTCTCTCTAAAACCAATAAAAATATCCTTGGGTAAGGATTTTTTTAAAGATCTAATTATATGACAATAATGAAACAAAAAATCTTATAATCTAAAAACATTTTATTTAATAAACTTCATAAATATATGCTTCTAAACATACTTAATAGTTATGAATTTACAAAATATCACCAGTTTCTTGAATTTATCATAGGATTTTTAAAAGATTCAATTCCATTTTATAAACTTGAGAATAAAGACATTCAAGAACATTAAGAGGTTAAACTGATATATTTTCTAGGAGAGATGATATATGTAGGTGACTAGGTGACGTATCACATGCATATATATAGGTTGATATGGAAACTTTAAATATTTTTCTTGTGAATCTTAAAACTATTAATTCTGAAATATTCAGTCTTAGTATTGATACAAAAATACAAGCTGCACCAGGTAGATTTATGCCTCTCTATTTTCATAGTGTCTGGGTCTAAGTAGTACATTAAAAATAATTCTGTTGTGAGGTAATTTAACTTTACTAAGCATAACTCCTTAAAGACAACATATAATTTTCATAGTGGGATAATTTAAATAACTCATCAAGTCATTCAATGTTTATTTTTTATTTTTATTTTTTTGCTCTAGGCATTATACTAGTCACTGAGCATAAAAAGCTCACTGACACGGCTCCTTCCCTCTAGGCACTGGTAATGCAGAAACAAATGTGTTGAGTAGTAGGCTCTGGGAAAGTTGCCTGTAATTTCCTGCTCCCTAGGATAACTGCTTTACTTAGAGTAAGCTAGACTCTAGACACTGCAGGCTGTTAGGTAGATAAGAAAGTTCTGACATTGCGGACAAATTTGAGTTAGACACATTCAGTTAAAATACACTGTCCTTCCAAAATGGGTTGAGGAATCTTAAACACATTCCCTAAGGAAGGCTATAATAATACTGATTTTAAAATTCAAGGTTAAAGACAATATCAGATTATTCTGCTTAAGTCAGGGATAAAATTAGTAGCATAAATGCAATTCCTTTAAAATTGCTGGATATGGCTTACAGTCACATTCTCCCATTTCTCTGCAGCTAAAGCAAAAAGGGAATTGTGATCAGTTGCAATTTTATATTTTCCATATATAGCTTTTTCTGGCACTGAGCCCTGAAAGAAATTTCTCCCATAGGTCCTTATATAAAGAGGTCACTGCGTGATGTACTACTTTCAGATACTATGTCCTGGGAAGTATAACAGTGCTTTTCTTATGACTACTTCTTACACATCCTTCATTTAAACCAAGGGCACGATGCCAAAGCTCAATTCAGCAAGAGATTCAGAGAAGGATAAAAACACAGCAATATAAAAATATATATTGTTCTCTGGTGGTTTGGCTTGATTGAGAGATAAAATTTAAAATACCTAGAAGGATACATAACTTTCCTAAAGAAAATTCTTTATAAATGTATTTGTTAATTAAATTTTTGATGAAAATTCAGCAACAGAAATTTGGGGGTTATATATTGTATTATCAATTTGTAGTAAAGATATTCTTTGTTGCTGAATACAAATGGAGTTATGTGCTTTAGATAGTCACCTAAGTAGAAAGTAAAAGAGACTACTTTTGGAAATTAAGTGGTCTAAACCAGATTTTTTACACTAGAAAATATACATGAAGGTACCTGCTGAATAACAAAGTTTCTCTCATAAAAAATTAAATAGTGAATAGACTTTTGATATGAAAATGTTACACCATAGAATAGGACTGTGATAGTCATGATTTGACTACTTTTTTCATTGTGATTTAAGGTGATCACCCACTGTGGTCATGAAAGAAGGGAGGAAGGAAGGCAGGAAGGCAGGAAGGCAGGAAGGCAGGAAGGCAGGAAGGCAGGAAGGAAGGAAGGAAGGAAGGAAGGAAGGGGAGAGGGAGGAAAGGAGGGCGGGAAGAGAAACCTGAAAATGTCTTCCTTGAAATGTCAAATTTTTATGCATTGTGATTTTTCTGGTGAACACTCCACAATCTTATTACCAATAAATCAATAAATCTCTGATATAGTGTATGGGCATGATGGATTATTTCTACTTTATTAAAAGTGTTCTGATAAATCACTTTCACTCTCTGGCCTGGAACTATCAATAGTTGAGAATATTTGAGCTTAATCCTTTTTCATTGCACTTGAATTTATAATTCCCTTCATTTGTCTCCCCTTTTTTCTTCCCTCCTTACCTTTCCCTCCCTCCCTCCCTTCCTTCCTTCCTTCCTTCCTTCCTTCCTTCCTTCCTTCCTTCCTTCCTTCCTTCCTTCCTTCCTTTAATCTTATATATATTTTTATCAGTTAGAGATTTTTCTGTGATTTGTTCAATCATTTTCTGAGGAACAGTCTCTGAGGAACTAGTATTGTATGCCTGAGTATATGTATGTCCACGTGTGCTTTTCAACAAGTAGCTGTGGATTGCAAACAACCAAAATAGAGACACAGATTACTGTTATAATGTAGATTCTGAGCCTATTGAGCACTCAAGTAATTAAATAAATGTGTACTAAAACCCTTTGGCAATCACAATGTACATATACTGAGACTTTTGATAACCATAAACACCACTCTAACATATAAAACTGTCTGTAAATTATAATAAAGCTAACCTATATTGATACATTATGACTTAGTTGACTTGTTGAATGGTTAATCTTCTAGGCAGACCTTAAATCAGCCCAATTCAATTCCATAAATCAATGAAATTATTAATTGTTGAAATTTTTCTCCCTTTGAATTTACTTATAAAAAGTTGAATCCTCTGATTTAAGTCTATTATATATCTGCCTAAAGTAAATTTTACTGAATGTAGAGGAGGGATTATAAATTTTATAAGTCAAATTAGTATCCCAAGTGAGCACTACACATTAAAGCCTTCTGAAATCAACTGCTGTAATAAGAAGGCAGGCATTCATTTTTGAAATAGAATCTTTATTAAAATTTCTGGAATGACCACCTACTATCTAAGGATGCATTTTTAACTATTCTGTGTATTATTTTCCTTATCCATAAGTAGAACTCAATGTCATAAGATTATTGTGATAATCTACAGAGATAATGATCAATTGCCTCATAAAAGTATATTGTTTCACAGACTTAAATCAGTATATGTATGGGTTAGGCAAAAGTAGATTTATAGTTGTAAGTATGGAGAATTATAAACAGACTGTATTCTTGCTTAATATTTATTTATCAATTATTGTATTATTTATTATTATTTTTAACTTACTTTTTGCCACCTCTGTATATTTCCCATTAGCTAGACCTTATATTTTAAGACAAAAGTCTGAGTTTGCAACATGGTTTTCCCCTCAAATCCAGTGCAATATGACTGTTACTATTTAAGTGGCTACCATCGTGTTTAAGATATATAATGTAATTACAGGTCTATCGATAGACTACATGGAAAACAAGCTTTATTGGATCAGTTCGGGAAATGGAACCATAAATAGATGCAACTTAGATGGCGGTAATTTAGAAGTGATAGAGTCAATGAAAGAAGAATTAACAAAAGCTACAGCCCTAACCATCATGGGTAAGTGCAGTGGTCCTGCAGTAGAACGTTTCGTATTGATTGAGGATTGATAAATTGTGACCTGTTAAAAGCTGGGAAGAGTCACTGCTCCATTAACTCCAGAAGCACATTTAAATTGCACATCTCTGTGAGGATTTTTTTTCCCTTCTCCTTTTTTTCTTAACATTAGCAAACAGACTTGTAAGATTATCTAGATCAGGGATTGTATTATTATTGATTATTTGCTTATTATGTTTTGTTTTATTTTACAATTATTTTCTGTGTTCTGGTGTAGTGTTTTAAAGTGTAAGGGCCTTATGTATTGTCACAATATCAAATCTGCTACATCTCTGCTTATCTTGAAGGGTAGCTTGATTTACAAAGATAATTCAAGATACAAGTCCACAGGGTCCATTCAACAAGGATCAGGGGAGTTTTTCTCCCACAAATAATTCATTTTTATATAGGCACATCTTCGAGATATTGCAGGTTTGGTTCCAGACCACCACAATAAAATATATATTGCTATATAGTGAGTCACACTAATTTTTTTGGTTTCTTGGTGCATATAAAAGTTATATTTGCACTATACTGTAGTCTATGAAGTGGGTAATAGCATTATGTCTAAAACAGCAATGTTTGATGGTGGAGGGTCTTGCCTCAGTGCTGATGGCTGTTGACTGATCAGGGTGGTGGCTGCTGAAGGTTCTGGTGGCTGTGACAATTTCTTTTCTTCTTTTTTCTCATTTTTATTTATTTTTAAATTTTTTAGTATATAATCTTTATTATATTTCCCATTACTATTTAGTCCCCTTATACTCCTGCCCCCGCAATCACCACATGGTTGTCCATGCCCATGAGTCCTTTTTCCTAAATAGGAGCACAGAGAAGTTTGTCCCATCAATTGACTCTTCCTGTCACAGTGATTTCTCTGCAGCATGCATGCTTCTGGACAGTATTTTACCCATGGTAGAACATTCAAAATTGGAGTTAATCCTTTTTTTTTAATTTTGTAAAGTTATTTTTTCCCTAATTTTATTGTGATCATTGTTCAAGTACAGTTTTCTCTCCTTTACTCCCCTCCCAGCCCACCCACCACTCCTTCCCCACCTCCCTCCCATTTCCACCCCCCTATTTTTGTCCATGTGTCCTTTATATTTGTTCCTGTAAACCCTTCCCATTCTCCCCTGAAATTTCCTCCCCTCTCCCCTCTGATCTCTGGTTAATCCTTTCAGTTTTATCAGCTGTCACTGCTTTCTCAACTAAGTTTATGTAATATTTTAAATCCTTTGTTGTCATTTCAACAGTCTTCACAGCATGTTCAGCAGGACTATTAGGCAATAGAGGCAGTTTCACTTTCTTATTTTTGCATGTTCACTAAAGGAGAAGCACTTTTAACTTCCTTCACAAATGTTTCCTTTGCATTCACAACTTGACTGTTTGGCACAAAACATGGAATTTTTGGCCTGTCTAGGCTTTCACCAGGCCTTTTTCACTAAGTGTAGGCATTCTAGCTTTTGATTTAATTTTATGTGACTCTTCCTTTCACTTGAACAATTTGAGGCCATTGTAGGGTGAATAATTGGCCTAATTTTAATGTTTTGTGTCTCTGGGAGTTGGTAAGACCAAGGTGAGTGATAAGGATGGGGGACAGCCTGTGCTGGAGCAGTCAGAACGCACACATTTATCACTTAAGTGACTTGTCTAGCAGGGGTGCAGTTCCTGGCTTTCCAAAACAATCACACCATAGCAAATAAACTAATGAAAATGTTTGAAATGTTTTGAGAATCAACAAAATGTGACTCAGAGACACAAAGTGGGAAAATGCTGTTGAAAATGGCTCTGGTAGAATTACCTGACACGGGGTTGCCACAAACTTTCACATTGTAAAAAAATGTAATATCCACAAAATGCAGCAAAGCAAAGCACAATACAATGAGGTATGCCTGTTTTTAGGAGGGAGATTTTACTAATATGAGGCTGTTTTCATTCCTTTTCTTCAATCTTCCAGAAAATAAGTTGTCAGGCGAGTAAGACAATTATAAAACTAAAAGGGAGGCATGGTTTTTCATAAAACAAATAATGAAACTCTACAGTATTAGAAGCTGATTCTTCAAATGTGATTTTTAATTTAAAAAGATAGTTTGACTTTAAGATAAAGATGTAAGAATGGATATCATAAGGGAACTCTTTTTGGTGAGGATGGCTACATCTTTAGTTAGTGAATGGCTGGCTCAAGGATGAAGTTCGTGGTAGGTGACAGTGTAAGAATAAGATATTTCACATGGAAACTCAGCAGTCATATTTGGTGACAGGAAACCAGAAACCAATTTCACATTTAAAATTCTAAATATCGTGAGGTATTCAGAACAACTTAAAAAAAAACATACTATATATTAAAAGTGAATTTGAATATATTTTAAAAGTTAATTAATAGATAATAAATTAGGTCTTTTTGTTAAATATTCTATAATCTTTTAGCTCTTTCACCATGTCACAGATTCAGTGAGTTTTTGGTTTTGTTTTTGTTAATGACTATTTATGAAGGTATGTAGCTTTAAGTGAATTATTGTTGAGAGATTTAAAAATTTATTTTCTAGAAAAATATATTTTATCAACTTTGATTTCAATTAGATTAAAACTGATGAAAGTAAATAGATTTAAATTTACAAATTATTATTTAAAACAGAATGAGACCAGTATATAAGGATTTAAAATTTTATTTTCTATTACAGTTGACATTCAGTATTAGTTTCAGGTGTATAGCGTAGTTGTTAGACCTTTATATAACTCACTTTGTAAGTCTAGGACCATATGGCACCACGTTTAGTTATTACACAGTTACTGCCTATATTCCCTACACTGCTCTTCATACCCCCATGCTTTTTTGTAACTATCAATTTATGCTTCTTTATCCTTTCAACATTTTTTACCCAGCCCCCCAAACCTCTCCCATCTGGCATCCATGAGTTTGTTCTCTGTTTCTATAAATTTGTGTCTGATTATTTTGTTTATTTGTTTTTTTAGGTTCCACATATAAATGAAATCATATCATAGATTCCATACTTAAGTGAAATCATAAATATATTTGCCTTTCTCTGTCTGACTTAGTACACTTAGCAGAATACCCTCTAGGTCTATTCATATTATTGCAAATGATTTCATTGTTTTTATGAAAAAGTACCACATCTTTTTAATCATTTATCTATTGCTGGGCACTTGGGTGGCTCCTAAATTTTGGCTATTGTGAATAACATAGCCATCAGTTTCAGATCTACAGCATAGTAGTCCCCTAATATTTCAAGTGCTCAGCTGGCCACATATGTAGTTACTATGATATTATATCTCTGTGATTATTCTGTAAGTATTGTTTACAATAGCTAAGAAATGGAAGCAACCCAAGTACCCAATAGTTTACAGGTAGGTAAAAAAGTAGTGGTACAAACACATAATGGAATACTTCTTGGTCATCAAAAAGAATGAAATCTTACCTTTTCCAAGAACATGGATTGATCTAGAGGGCACAATGCTAAGTGAAATAAGTCAGACAGAGAAAGGCAAATATCTTACAGTTTCACTTACATGTGGAATCCAAAGAACAAAATAAACAAACCAACAAAATAGAAAGAGACCCACAGATACAGAGAACAGACTGATGATTGACAGAGGGGAGAGTTTAACAGACTGGGCAATGTGGTGGAGGGATTAAGAAATACAAACTGGTAGTTACAGAATAGTTTTATATCATTTTGATCAGAAAAGTGCTTGATATAATTTCAATATTCTTACATTATTGAGATTTGTTTTGTGACCTAATAGATGTTCTGTCCTAGAAAATGTTTCATATGCATCTGAAAAGAATGTATATTCTACTGCTCTGGGTTGAAATGTTCTAAAAATATCAATTAAATCCATATGATCTAATGTGTCATCGAGGGCCACTATTTCCTCTTTTGATTTTGTATGTGGTTGAATTATTCCTTCATGTCAATGGGTGTTAAAGTCCCCTACTCTGACATATTACTGTTTATCTTTCCTTTTATATTCATAAATATTTGCTTTATATACTTAGATCATCCTACATTGGGTACATCAGTGTTTACAAAGGTGATATCTTGTTGAATTGATTCCTTTATTGTTATAAAATATTCTTTTTCTGTCTCTGTTATAGCCTTTGTTTTTAAGTCTATTTTCACTGATATAAGTTTTGCAATCCCTATGCTGTTTGTAGAGCACAATGGTGCCATTTTCTCATTGTGTGTATTCAGAGAAATATACATAGGTATATCTATATGCATCTATACGTAGAAATATACAGTTATCTCCATAAGATTGTACCTGACAAGTAGGTTATTGTAGAGCAGGAACTTATTCACAATTATCTCATAAAGACGCCATAAAATATATTTTATAATACTCAGTCTTGGAAAATTAACAAGAAAAAATTTATGTGTATGTACAATTTTTAAGTCACTTGAATGAAAATAAAGTTTAAAATTTGAAAGTGGTACAGTAAATTATAATAATTCCCACATCACCATCAACAGTATGTTTTCAAAAAATTAATTCCAATATACTTTATGAAATCAACCCAAACTGACAAATGATGTAACCAAGGAACCCAATAAATTAGAGGAAACATGTTATAAATCTATCATTGGCTTTTTAATGAAAAAATGTATGTACTATGAAAATTATTGCCTCATAGAAATATGTAAAGCTTTAGAAAGATTTATTTCTATTAATACAAGTGCTACCAACCCTGCCATAAGTGGATAATAAGTACTAAATTTACAGAACTGAATGCTACAAACCAGTCTTAAAAAATGGATCAATAGACCATTTTAACTAAGTAAATAAAGTTAGTTTATTTCATGATAAATACCATATTTTGCCATGTATAATGTGGTCCCATGTATAGTGCATACCCATGTTTCTGGCCCAAACTTTCAGGAAAAATAAATTCATTGTAATTCAGTTATTTGTCTGTTTGTTTATTTATATTTAGGTTCTTGTTTTCTATATTACAAAGGAATTTTAGCATTTATTTTAAGATATTATGGTATAAGAAATTTTATGTAACAAATAATTACAAAACACAAGAACAGATACAAGGTATTTCAGGTACTACCCGTGTATATTGTGCATCCTTATTTTTCCCTCAAAAATATGAGCAAAAAAGCGTGCATTATACATGGAAAAATACAGTAGAAGAAAGAAAGTTTGGGTAGAATCCTAATGCCTATATTGTATCAGTACTTTGAATCTGATATAATATCAGCACTGCATGGGAATCAAAACTTATATAAATTAAAATTATTTTAACCAATATGACTATGTATGTGTACCCCTGCTACCATAATTTCATTAATATTAAAAAATAAAAATAAATAATAAAATTTACAAATGCCTTTATTATCAAAATATTAACTGGATATATTAAATACATCTAACAGTTTTAGGGAGCAAAATTTAAAGGCCATCACTATAGAAAAGCAGGGGAAGGAGAGTCTGTACTTCACAAAGTTTCCTAGCTTGGCTCTGAATTTGGCCTTTTGTTCAGGTACCCCTTCTTATTTCAGAACCACTCTGTTTCTTTGAGGATGGGATCATGAGTAATGATGTATGTTCTACTGAGGCTGAATATTATAGTTATATAAATGAAGGCAATAAAAAAGTAAAACAGAAAAACCTTACTACTATCCCCGAGTGTTACTGATGATTACTCTTACAAATGTTTAAGAAAGCATTTGCCTATAGTACTACTGCATGCATATATGTCTCTCTCTCAAATATGTGTGTGTGTGTGTTGTATACAGCAAATATATGTGCTATGTGCTAGTAAAACCAGCTGTTTTACTAGTGTGTGCCAGCTCTTCAGAGGGACTACTTAGGTGACTGATGATAATTCACTGAAAGTTTGCCCAACTAATATTTAAGAGTGGTTTTACTAAAACTCAGGTAAAGTTTTCTTTGGACTCATTGATGTATTTCTTTGAAAACTTTTAAAAAAATGTGTAAATCTCAAAGATTATAAGTTGCATATACTTGTAATTCCTAGTTTTTAAACTAGTTTATACAGAATAAATTGTAAAGAACTTTGAAATATTAAAATTAGAAAAAGCAGAAGTCATTTGATAATACCTAGATCAAAACAATGTAATTTTTTGATGACTCAACCAAGTCTAAAACCCCAAGAACCCTTAGATTGCTACATCTAAGTTTCACAAACATTTTGACATTTTTGGGGGGAGGCAGGGCTTTATTCCCCTCTGCTCGAATGCAGGCTGGATTTAGTTAGTGTCTTCCTTCCAATGTGATAGTGTGACTATCACAGATGACTATCACATATCAAAGTATGACTTTTTAGATGAAATTATAAAAAGCCTGTCTTCCTCCTTGTCCACTCTCAGAGTGCTTATCTGCGCAAAGCCAGCTGAAGTGTTATAAGGTTACCCAAGCAGCCCAAAGGAGAAGTTCACACAATAAGAAACCAAGACCTTCAGCCAATAGCCATGTGAGTAGCTTATCTCAAAATTAGAACCTCCAGCCCCAGTCAAGATTTCAGGTGACTACATCCCAAACCAGCATGTACCAGCAAACTCAAGAGATACTCCAAACCAGAGGCAACTGCTTAGCTGCCCGAAATTCCTGGCTCAGAGAAACTATGTGCAACAATAAATGTTTATTGATTTAGGATGCTAATTGTTTGAGATAATTTGTTACAAGGCACAAATAAATAATTCATGTGTCATTCCACCCATAGAACACTCATTTATAATACTTAAAAATGTAACACATATTTCATAGTAAGGCATTTTATGAATGGTAAACTGTGCCAGGTGTAGCAAAATCCAATAGTTTCAAAATGATGTTAAGTAACAAGTGAGTCCAGGATTCATTGTCTAGACTTTTATGGTGGTGGCAGGGAGTATGATAAAACTGGGGGGGTGCTAATGCCCTACCAGATGGTAGAACACCCCTCAACTCAACTTATTTTCATTATAAGGAACATTAACATTTTTGCTAGATATTTCATTTTTTAAGAGAAACAAAAATCCAGATTTTTATTTAAAATCTTAGTAAGTTACCACATTTATTTACATATCATGTAGGCTTAATGAATACATTTTCACACACACACACACACACACACACACGAAATGTTAGTTTTATATATATAATGTCAGATATATGTGTCTGTGTATATATAGTGTTAGTAAGTTACCACAGTTTCATATACACGGATGTATATGTGCATATACATACATGCATACATGTGTGTGTTATGTAGGCTATAACATATTATACAAGCTAACTGTGAAGGATAATACTCTACCTTCCAAGTAAACTAGCCAGCAAAAACAACAAAAAAGAGCCATCACCACAACCTTCTGTGTACTTTATTCAGCCCTGGGGTCATCAGTTAGTTGCCACCTCTGGTTTGATTATTGTTTATAGTGGTGACATTGAATTGTTGAGAGAGGAAGGTGGAACTAAGGAAGCTAACACCCAACTACACCATTACAGGGACTTGGTAAGGGGAGAAAACCACCTGATAGAGCTGACATAACTTACAGGGGAGAAGGCAATAAGGGATCTTTCTCCTATAACAGGACATATGATTTTGCAACAAAGTTTTGTAGTCTTATTTTACCAGACCTTGAATTCTGCCTGAGGTATATACAGATGAAGAACACATGAATGTGAGGTCCACCTCATATTTGATTTCAAATGGAACTTCTAGATGTAGAGCTTGCACCTTTACAGCAGTGGATACTGGATTCCATTCATTTTTTCAACAAGTATTTGCACCCACTCTGTGTCAGGTGATGCTATGCATGGTGGTGAGAATCCTGACTTCATGCAGCTTTCAGAGAAACAAGGGAGACAGACAATAAGGAAAATAAATAAAAATACATGGTGTGATAGATAACTGTTATGGACAAAAAAAAAACAGGGAGAAAAAATAAGAAAGTATAGTGGTATAGGGTAGGGATAAAATGATTTTACAGGGAGTAACCAAGCAATATCTTGCAAAGACAGTAACTTCTGAGTAAAAATCTGAAGTGTAGAGTGAGAGGGAAAATTACAGGAGGGAGTAAAGAATAAAAGAATGTCTTGTCAACCAACAAGAATTGCTTTAGTTATTCATTTTTTTTTAGTTTTTATGTTATGTTTTAATAAAACATTAAAATATTTTCAAAAATATTAAATATAATTATATCAGAATAAATCTTTACAGGTTATTCTGATAATTTACCATGTTTAACATCTGTTAAATTTACCATGGTTCAAATACAGTATTCTTTGTGTTTTAGCTTTTATCCAGTATGTCAAGTAATGGAGTTTATTAGAACTGATTTACACATTGTGCACAATGGCATTTGATGAGTACTCTTAACTCCTTTTGCTATGGAGTGAATGTTTGTGTTCCCCCAAATCACTTGTTGAAGCCCTGATTTGACAGCATGAGGAGATGGAGCCTTTGGAAGGTCATTAAGTCATAACTGTAGAGTCCCCATGGACTAAAGTCTTTCTAAGAAGAGACCAGAATACTAGCCTCTCTCTGTTTATACCTAGTGAAAGTGCTGGCATCCTGATCTTGAGCTTCTAGTCTTCAGAACTGTGAGAAATAAATTTCTGTTGTTTAAGCCATCCAATTTTTGGTATTTCTGATATAGTAGTCCAAACTAAGATATCTCTCCAGTGACTGGATATAAGCTGACTAGGCTATAACTTTAAAGATCAAATTCTTCTTCATTAAAAAAAAGACTTTGTCGATTGTAGTTTTCCATCTGGGAGTTAGCAAATGCAGTAGTTTCTGCTTTCAAATACAGTAGCTTTTAGCTATACAATTTTATCTACTATGAAGTTTCCTTAGATTTTTTTCTCAGTATTTGACAGCTCCTTTTAAGGAAATTATTTTTCTGTAAGTATATTTTAGGTTCATGAAATAATGGTATTCTAAAATATTTTTACATGATTTTCAAGTGATTTGTGCTATGAAGTAGTGTATAGTCAGCTATGTTATATTTACTATTAATTGCCTAGTTTTTACATATAGAGCTTTTTTTGTGTGTGTATATTCTCCTGATCATTAATACCTGCAGAACACAGTGAGTTAAATGTAAATTAATCAAGTTGACATTCAATTTAAGTTCCTTTGTGAGGTGGAGGAGGTTAAAACTGTTGACTAAATTTAAGTCTTGTGGGTTTTTTATGTATTACATTTAGCATGCTACTTCATTTCACTGTCAGCATATAGTTTGAGAGCAGACTGCATATATTGTATTCACATTGAACACATAGTTAGAAAAATCAATTCATGGAGCCAAGAGAAAATACACAAATAAAACGAATGTACTGGTAGAAATAGTTTTATTGGTATTTGGAGAAAATTAAGATGGAATTCAGGAAATTGTAGGATGACAACTTACCTGTATTTTGCACTGGGGCAAATGGACCATTAATTTAAAATAGAAGTGAGAGTATGGGGATTATTCAAACAAATGTGAAGAAATCTCTATGTCGATATAGAAAGTCCTTTGCATTTGTGGATTTAATGGTTGGCATCTTACTTATCATAGGCTATCTTGATGTAGCTCATTAAAATGTGTCATGTAGTGTTTGTCAAGTTTTACAGAGCAAGAGTTTACTCTAGTATGAGCCAGAATTTAAACCTGTCTCCTACATTCATACCTTATGAGCTATTTATTCATTGTTCTCTGCTAATTCATTGTATATGTAGTTACTCTCATTGAAATTTAATTGTGCATCTATTTTTGTTATAGTTTTATGGGCTATATGATCTTGAGAAATTATGTCTACCATGATATTTGTTGATAGGAATTCCAAAGTTAATTTTGAATATTCTTCTTGAATATCAAGGGAAATAGGTGTGTGTGTGTGTGTGTGTGTGTGTGTGTGTGTGTGTACTGAATGTCCAGGGATAGATAGATGATAGATGGTAGATGATAGATGATAGATATTTAAATCATGCATACATAGTCTTCATTGTACAAGTAGATGATACTTTTAAAATTAACTGTGAGCTTAAAGATTATTACATTTATCGTTTTTATCAACTAAAGAAGTGTACTCTAGGTTCCTACTATCCACTAACCAGCTCAGGATCTGGGACAATTACTAGGTCTTAATTTTCTATTTGACAAAAATATGAGCCTTGACCATAAGAGCTAAAAAGTCCTAAAAACTTTGTATGTTTTTCGTGTTTCTCTTTTTAAGTGGATATTTTATTTATTTTATTTTTATTGTTGTTCAATTATAGTTGTTCCCATTTCCTTCCATTACTCTCCCTTGCCTTGCCCACCATCCAAACCTTGTATGATTTTTATCACTAATGGATTGATATAAGAGTGCAGGAAATTGTGTAACATATACGATTGTCTAAGTTGAAGCAATGCAGGACAGAAAAAAATCAAAAATAAAGATCACTTGTTAAGTTATGCTAATCATAGTTCATATTAATGTGTTTTAGAAGCTTGGCAAAATTATTTAATTTTGACTGATAATTAAGAATTTGATGAATGTTTACAACACAGAGTTGCTCAAATTCCTTGTCTTTAGAATACATTGGTACTTTTTATAACTATTTGGTTGACCAAAAAGTTCATTCAGTTTTTAAGTAAAAATAAAAAGCACATTTTTCATTTTCATCAATAACTTTATTGAATTTATTCATGGTTTTGTTCCACTACCTTCTGCCATCTTTTAAGCAACTTCATAATTCCATCTTCCCAAAGCTTTTTATCTTTTTGTGCAAAGAACTGTTCCAAGTGCACTTGTAGTCTTCCAGGGAATTGAAATTTTTGCCAATAAGACAATTTTGTAAAATCTGAAATATATGGCAATCTAAAGGTGCAATGCCTTGAGAATATGGTGGATGAATGAGAACTTCCCAGCCAGGCCGTAGTTTTTCCTGATCATCAAAGAAGCATGCTGTCACACATTATGCCAATGAAAGATTATGCATTCTCTGTTGACTAATTCCAGACACTTTTCATTGAGTGCTGCCTTTAGTGGGTCTAACTGGGAGAATTACTTGCTGGAATTTATTGTTTGGTTTTCCAGAAGGAGCTCATAACAGAGGACTACCT
The DNA here is from genome assembly GCA_004024845.1 of Tonatia bakeri. NCBI lineage: Eukaryota > Metazoa > Chordata > Mammalia > Chiroptera > Phyllostomidae > Tonatia > Tonatia bakeri. Next base: position 80,071 of record PVIA01001954.1, read on the forward strand.
TGCAATCCCACCATATACACAGCATCACCTTCTTTGGATGAAGACCAGCCTTTGTTGTGGTTGTTGGTGGTTTATTTTGCTCACCCCTTGAGCTCTTCCATTCCACATTACTGTAAAGTATCCATTTTCCATCGCCTGTCACAATTTATTTTGAAAAGAAAACATTTGCATTACATTTAAGTAGAGAACCACATGCTGAAATAAGGTCAAGAAGATTGTATTTGCTTAAATTATGTGGACCCAAACATCCAAGTGATTAACATAACCAAGCTGGTGCAAATTATTTTTAGCACTTGATTTGGATATTTTGAGTAATCAGTGTGGCATAACATTGATTTTTCTGTTAATGTCTCGATTTGATCACCATTAACTTTGACTGGTCTATCCAAATGTGGAGCATTGTCCAGCAAGAAATCTTCAGCATGAAATTTTGCAAACCACTTTTAAGGTGTTCAATCAGTCACAGAACCTTCTCCATATACTGCATAAATCTTTTTGTGTGTGTTTCATTTTCATTTTTTACCTTTATTGAAATAACAAAGCATAATATCTTGAAAATGTTGCTTATTTTCTTCCATCTTCAATATTAAAATGGCTATACAAAATCACCAATTTTGATATGTTTTTTTAAATATTTTTTATTGTTTGTTGTTCAAGTATAGCTGTCTCCATTTTCCCCCACCCCCTGCACCCCAGCCATCCCTACCTTTCACCCTTGATCCTACCCTGCTTTGGCTTTGTCCATGTGTCATTTATACATGTTTTTTGATAATGCTTCACCCTAATTCCACCCCCAATATCCCCTCCCACCTCCCCTCTGGTTACTATCAGTTTGCTCTTAATTTCAATGTCTCTGGTTATGTTTTGCTTGCTTGTTTGTTTTGTTGATTAGGTTTCACTTACAGGTGAGGTTATATGGTATTTGTTCTTCACTGCCTGGCGTATTTCACTTAGCATAATGCTCTCTATTTGCATCCAACCTCTTGTGAAGGGTGGGAGTTCCTTCTTTCTTTCTGCTGTATAGTATTCCATCATATAAATGTACTGTAATTTTTTGATCCACTCATTTACTGATGGGCATTTACTGAAGATTGCTTCTAGCACTTGGATTTTGTAAATTGTGCTGCTATGAACATAGGGGTGCATAGGTTCTTTTGAGTTGGTGTTTCAGGATTCTTAGGGTATAGTTTCAGCAGTAGAATTACTGGGTCAAAAAGTATTCCATTTTTAGTTTTCTAAGGAAATTCCATACTATTTTGCATAGTGGCTGCAGCAGTCTGGAATCCCACCAACAGTTTACTAGGGTTCCCTTTTGTCCACAACTTCCCCAGCACTTTGTTGTTTTGTTTATGATGACCAATCTGACCAGGGTGAGGTAGAAGGAAGGAAATAACCAAGATCAGAGCAGAATTAAACAACATAGAGACTAAAAGAACAATTCTAAGGAGCAATAAATCCAGGAGCTGGTTCTTTGAAAAGATGAACAAAATTGACAAACCTTTAAGCAAACTCATCAAGAGAAAATGAGAGAGAAACCAAATAAACACAATCAGAAATGAAAGAAGACAGATTACAACTGATACCACAGAAATACAAAGGATTGTAAGAAATTATGATGAACAACTATATGCCAAGAAGTTTGAAAACCTAGGTGAAATGGACAAATTTCTAGAAAAAAATATAATCTTCCAAGGCTGAATGAAGAAGTAGAAAGCCTGAATAAACCAATAACAGCTGACAAAATCAAAGCAGTAATCAAAAAACTCCTGGCAGGACCTGGCTGGTGTGGCTCAGTGGACTGAGCACTAGCCTACAAACCAAAGGGTTGCCTGTTCAATTCCCAGTCAGGGCACATACCTGGGCTGTAGACCAGGTTCCCAGTAGGGGGCACACAAGAGGCAACCACACATTGATATTTCTCTGCCTCTCTTTCCCCTTCCTTTCCTCTCTCTCTAAAAACAAATAAATAAAATCTTAAAAACAAACAAACAAAACTCCTGGCACACAAAAGCTGTGGAGCAGATGGTCTCATGGGAGAATTTTACAAAACATTTAAGGAAGACTTAACCCCTATCCTTACAGACTATTTCAAAAAATCCAAGAAGAGGGAAAACTTCCAAACTCTTTTTTTTTTTTTTTGAGGCTTGCATTATCCTAAACCACAAACCAGACAAAGACACAATACAAGAAAAAAAAAAAAAAAAAAAAAAAAAAAAAAAAAAAAAAAAAAAAAAAAAAAAAAAAAAAAAAAAAAAAAAAAAAAAAAAAAAAACACCACAGGCCAGTATCACTGATAAACATAGATGCTAAATTCCTCAACAAAATACTAGCAAATTGTATCAAGCAATACATTAAAAAGATCATACACCATGATTAAGTGGGATTCATCCTAGGGATGCAAGGATGGTAGAATAGGTTGTTTTTTGTTTGTTTGTTTTTTAATACATTCTGGTAGGACAGCGGTCACAATACAATCTAACAAAACTGTTTCAAAAAAAGTTCAAAACAGCTATGTGCTACTAGAGCTATCCTATGGAAAAAAATGTTTTAGCCAATATCCAAGTAGTTATCTCCAACACCCATCTAATCTTTGAATAACTTGCAAAAACTGGCTAACTTCTCTTTAAAATGAAACAAACTTTGAGTCACAGATATGGGCAAGACATATTCTTTAATTACTCATTTTCTATGAATAGTTAAGCTCTCAGCTGATTTTTTCTCTCATTAATTACAGTTTAAATATAGTATATTATCAATCTGTTGTAAGTACCAATTTGCCAGAATGTGTTTAATTTGTAAATATTAGAAGAATATTGAATTTTGGCTACTGTTAGAATCCATAAAGGAAGGAAAAAAGGCATGTTCTATGTGCATTTTTTACTCTCCTATCAGAAATAAACTCAGCTCTATAATGAGTAAGAAGTAACTTCCCTTGATTTGGTTATGACCACATTTGATGTTAACAAAATAATCGTTTGCCCTTTAGGGAGCCCTTGAGAAACTCTCACAGAAGTAACCTGTAAGAACATTTGTTCATACTTTTCATAGGCTCATTTCACAAATTTGGAATCATCATTATAGCTGCTATGGAGATTCCCATTCTCACTACATGGATAGTTTGCTATAGGAAAGCCAAGGCTATCTGATTAAAATGCTTCCGGAACTGTCTGAATATGAGAAGGTCAGATCTGTTTGCTTAAGAATGAATGCAGTGTTACTATTTTGGGGATTAAATGTTTCCAATGTTTCCACTACAGTTGCTACCACCACTTGAAATTGTCTAGTCTCTCTGTTTACCTAAGGGAACGGGAACACTAATGGGAAAAAAATAATTCTTTGGTACATTAACACTTTCATTCTGTCAGCTAATTTCTCAATAGTGTGCTTTTTAAAAAGTTGTATCTGTATTCATTTCAGCAAATATTGTATGGTATAATGACAAAGCTAGGAGTTGTTAAAAATAAAACATTTCTAGCACTCAATTTGTATGAACCCTTAGGTATATAATGTTTATAAATAATGATAGAAATTTTAAACATATGTATACAATAACCTATAAAATTTTCATGCAGAAATTATCAAAAGCCTTTTTCTACTTCCTAAGATAAATTATTAATGGGAAGTTGTCATGGCATCTATGGAACATTACAAATGTTAAGACCCTTAGAGAACTTGCAGATTCACGCTAAAATCTAGTCTAAGCTAGTGTTACGACAATGCCACACATCTGATAACATTAAAGTTCTTCACTTCAATATCTTACCTCATGGAGTCATTTCCTCTGTTTTGTGCATTGCAAGTCTGTGATAGGATACCGCCAGCCATCCCATGGTATTCATCTTGGCTGCGGATGTTCATTAAACACGCGTAATACACAGAATTCTTTCATGATTCTGTGGGGATAATAGAGAACATGGCCACCCCCTCTAGTGGGGAGCACCCTGTTCCTTTACCCCAGTGGGTTTTTATTCAGAAAGTAGACTCAATTTGTGGATTCACAGTCTGGTAGAAAGGATCAAAGGGAACAGGTAACTTACAAAGATGCTAACAGAATCCGTGCTGTGATTCCGGGCAGAGATTGGAGTTTTATCATATGAAAGGACTACGTGGCTTAAAGGGCTAGTTTGTGTTTCCTGTCTGTGCCTTTAAATTCTAAGTTAGTAACATCCTCCAGCAAACAGATCTCACAGGATCTTGCATATTCTATGTCCCAGGCCTGATTACCCCAAGGGTCCGCTGTCTCTGGTCTGAGCTGCCCCTTTGGCTATTTGCTTAGCCCTGAGAAGGGCAGGAGACAGAGGCAGCCAGGAGACTAGGATTTCTCACATCTAAGTACAAAGACTCAGGCTTAGAGGGGGCAGGGGTAGATGTCGATCACCCCTTCCTTTCCACAGCCCCTTCATTTCCACAGCCTCATGAGTCTCAATCCAGAGGCCTTCATGTGATCAGCACCTGCCTTAGGTCCATTCTCTATCCTAGAGGATTGTTACCCTTCATTGGTTAACTGATCAAGCATTAAAGGCCAAGCACAGAACAGGTAGCGTTCATGCCAGGGGAATAAATTTTTATCTCCTTAATGGCTCCTGGTCCAGAGGTCTCTCACTCAGCCTAAGTCACAGGTGATCACAGCTTCCTGAGACCAGGCAGGGCGGTCCCCAACACAAGTCCACTTTACATGTTGTCAGGTGCAGGTTTTTTGTTTGTTTCCTTTTTTAAATCAAAGCTTACTAAGTGTTTCTCTCCTTCTGATTGTGATTAGAGGCTGAAATACAGTTGAATTTCTTTGGACTTCCAGTGTTCCTTTTATATCTGATAGCTCCCTGCTTTGATTTGCTGTTGTTCTTTCCAGTCTAGGTAGGTATCTGACTTATTGTGTGAACTAAGTGAACAACACCTTACTTCTTTTCACTCTCTGTATCTCCAGTCTCCAAACAATCAAAAACTGCTAAGTTCTGAGTTGCTATAACACCTCCTACTTAGCCATAATATTTCAGAACTGAAATAAACCCTTAGAACTTACTCTAAAATACTCATTTTATCTTTCTTTTCACTCAACAAAAGATGTTTGTCAAACATTAGTATTTTCACCTTATAGATAAAGGAACTTAGGGTCAATAAGATTTGTGAAAACCCAAAGTATTAGTAGTCCCAATTAATAAAGAAACTTAGAATCAATAAGATCTGTGAAAACTCAGTCCTCCTGGATTCAAGTTCAGAGATCCTGATCAAGTCAAGTGCCTTTTTCAGTGCTACAAAGAGCCTTTCCTGTCATAACTATATTTTCTTTAGATCTTCCCCTCCCTCCCCGTCAGTTGGTCAAGTGCAATTTCAACCAGGCAAATTGTTCCTCTCTATCAGATTATGCCCACTTACTTCTGTTTTTCTTGTTCTTTCTTATTCCTTGACAGATTTTCATATTTTTAAACTACCCTAATAGGTGAAATACCATCCAATAAGGCCTGCTTCAACTTTACCTCTGTGTGACTGAGATATTTTTTCCCTCCTCAGAACCTTTTTTGTATATTCATAATGCAATAGAATTCTTTTGGTCTGTCTAGGGTGTGAACATGTTTCACTTCTTTGTAATTGGGAACAACAATTTATTAATACAGGCATCATTTGTGACACATAGCAAGGTACTTTACACTTTGTACATTTCAATAAATAATAATAAAATGGATGAATAAATAAAACAATGATTATATGCACAGAAAATATCTGCCACAGCAGTCAAATTATATCTTTTCAATCAGATCAGGGGCATGTTTATGTAGAATGATTACAACCATAAATATCAATATATTATAGAATTTAAATACAGTGGGCTTTCCATATCAGTGGGTTTCACATCAACAAATTCAGTCAACTGCAGGTCAATTTTCTTTTAAAAATCCCAGAAAATTATGAAAAGCAAAACCTGAGCTTGCCACTGTCTGAGCACAACACTGAATCCACATGAGTGAAGTGATGTGTAGACAGACCCTGCTGTAGACTACATGCAAATACAGGTTATATACCTATTACACAATTTTATACAAAGGACTCCAGCATCTACAGACTTTAGTATCCTTTGGGGCACCCTGGAACGAACTGACAGTTTGGATATCAAGAAATGACTGTGTAAATATTAAAAGAAAATGCTTAAAATAAGAATTTGAATTAAAAAGGAAAGAAACTGAATAACAAGATAAATGTGCAAAATATAGTCATTATTTCTGGCACAAATTTTGCATACTTACATATATAGAGAGAGAGAAATGAAGAAAAAAAAAGATTGTATTGGATCATGTTTGTTCTCAAAGGAACTAAACAAATTAATGGAGTAGGAAGAAAAATATACCTGTAAGTACACACAAGTGAAAGAGTTCCAAAACAAAAGAAAAACTTTGCTGTTTTGAATGTTTTAAGCTCTTAAAGTTAGTCTCTCACAGTTGGGCTTAGCAGTATTATTCTCTTTAATAATCATTGATAGTCTAAATAAATAAAGCATTCTACTGTTTAACTTACAAATCTTAACTCAGTTCTCACAGCAGTCCCCTGAGAGAGGTACCATTAATGCTGCTTATTTTAGTGGCTCCAGCTGAGGTGCAGCTAACCTAAATTAATTGCTCAGGGTTACATAGTTAATAGTGTGGCAAGCTTTTTAAACCATGATTTTTAGACTCTAAAAACACTGTTTCTTCTATCAATTTGTTCTGCAGACATAGTTACTCTAAGATGTATATGTACTGAGATGTATGCAAAAATATATTTTAAAATGGTATTTGAAACTAGAAAAGTGTAGGGAAAAACATACATGTCTATTATAAAGGACTAGCCAAGTAAGTTATGGAATCTATGTATGGTAAAATATTATGCAACTATTAAAAATTTTATAAATTTATATATTGATTTAAACTGCTATCCAAAATGTATTTTAATTGAAAATAGCTAGGTTCAAATATGTTTGTTCGTGAATGTAGTGAAAATAGTTAATAGACACAGTAACCATGCAAAGGAGATATTGTAACTGCAATATTATCACTGAAAACAATATGGGTTTTCCAAGATTAGAGCTGGGTCTCTAATGGAAGTCTAACTTCAATGTTAGAATTCCCAACCCAAGGTGATTTTGTCCATCAGGGAACATTTGGCACTGTCTGATAACGTTTTAGATTGCTACAAGTGCTGGGTAGGGAGAGTTGTTACTCACATTACAGTGTGCAAAACAGGGACACTGGTAAATATCCTACAGGACACAGTATGCCCTGTAGGAACTATTGGGCCAAAGATGTTATTTTTTTAACAGCTTTGTAATGTTAATAGTTAATGTTGAGAAACCTCCTCTATCCCCAAAACATTCCTGTTGACTTCCAGAGGCCAAACAACTGACTATGAAACCTGATATTGTGACTGTAGATCTGCCATCACAAATTTTGGTTAACATAGAAACCCTTCAAATAAATAAGTAAAAACAAGTCTGGCGTTTCTAAATGCTGGTGGTAGGAATTATCTTGAAGAGAAAGTGTTGGGAACTGCCCTGCCTGGTATCAGAAGCTGTAATCCCCACCTAGGCTAAGGCTGAGGGAACGACCTTGGGACCCTAAGCCAGCAAGGAGAAAAAAGCTTATCTCCCTGGCAGGAGCACCGCTTCTGCTCCTTTTACTTCACCCTGCCCAAACCCCAAAGCCTGGTAGGTTAGCCAATGATGGGTAAGATTCCCCAAGGGGGGAATGACCTAAGACAGACAGGATCACGTGGGAGGCCCCCAAGAAAGGACTTTGGGGCTATGGCAAAAGGGGGTGATAGACCCTCATCCCTTGGCTTTGACAAAGCCTGAGTGCTCATTCCATCCATGAGAAAATCTCCTTATCTCTTGGTTGCTTTAGTTCCCCTTGCTCCACCTAAGCCTGAAACAATGACAGGGTGGTGCAGCCCTGTACTAGAAAGGGCAGGTGCCCCAGGTGATCAGGCCTAAGAAAGAATATGTAAAATCCTGTGAAACCTGCCTTGTTTAGAATGCTCTCGGTTGAGTGAGAAGGGTCCAAGGAGGAAGTGAGTTTGTTCCTCAAAGTTTTACAGCTCTTTGACCCTGAATCAAAGTAGGCCCTCAGAGTTCCTTGTTATTTGATTTTTACTTCCCTGCAATGAGTAATGAGCTTTTCCTGAATTCTTGTACAAACGAACCCAATAAAAAGCCTGCTGGGACAGGAGAACGCACGCCCTCCCCTACAGAGGGTGGCCAAGGCACTTTCCACTTGGAGAGTGGCCCCTCCATCCCTACTTCTCCACAGAAAATTGCCTGTTTCTGTGTATGTTCATTTCTTGTGTGTCGACGAGCCATCCGCAGCATTTGGTCACTGCCGGTCGGTGATCGCTCATCAGAAAGATAGGGTGGAAGGTAATGGATGGGGAGATATACATCTTTTATATTTGTCTTCTCTCTTTTAAATGCAGTTCAATGAAAAAGACTCAGGATTGGCATCTCAATGCTATACTACATAATGTAACATAATGTATATCTAATACACATAGTATTCTTATCTGTCCCAATTTTGATTCATTTACTCATTCAACAACTTATCAAGCAACTATCATGAACCTGGTACTATGTAGATGCTAGGAATCATGCAGGAAATAAAACAGGTAATAATCCCCTGTCCTTAGGTGCTGATATTGCCTGGGGTGGAAAAGACAGTCCCTGAGAGAGAGTATAAGAAAACAAGTGAAATAAAGTTTGTCAAGTGGTATAAAGTACTAAGGGGGAAAATTCAACCAGGGCCTAGGTGTTGGTAGGGAGTATGAACTGGATTGGGAAGAAGGAGCAGACCATGGCAGTTTTCACTAAGAAATAACACGCAAAAATTTGAAGTGAGGGAGTGAGCCATTCGGGTATCTGGGGAAAGAACATACAAAGAAGAGAGAACAAGAGATGCAAATTACAAATAACTATTTGGCCATATTTTTAAACACCTTTTACTTTTAAAACAAGAGGTTCTGTCCTCCCTTCCTTCCTTCCTTCCTTCCTTCCTTCCTTCCTTCCTTCCTTCCTTCCTTCCTTCCTTCCTTCCTTTTTTGTTCATTTTTAATGCTGTGGGCATCTAACTTACTTTCTTCCTCCATGGGAATCATGGAACTTTTACTACATTTAAAAAAATATCTGATGTTTCATGGAGTTTCACTGCTCTCATAACATAATCTACTAAAATCAAATACATATTCAATTTATGCATATGAGCTAAAAGTAGTAATCTACAATGACTTCTCTAAAGAAAAGCTCTTAGCTTTCAAGTGTATGAAATTACTAATAATGATAAAATTAGTTCTGCCCCATGTGTTTTGCTTTATTTCCACTGTATTATATACAATGTTATTATTAACTATTATGTATTTTAATAAGAAAAAATAAATTCTACTAAATATGATTATTTCAAGCTATTATGGTTAATGTTTATATGATATTATTAAACCATAAAATCACTCATATAAAGAAAGTAGTAATTATAGTAATTTAGAACAAGCTTAATTTTTAAGAAATGTTTGTTGCATCAATATCAAATCTAAAATTAAAAATGAATGATTTAGGGGTGAAAACTGTACTTGAACATTCATTTAAATAAAAAAAAATGAATGATTTATATGTCTATGGAAGTGTACAAGTTAAAATTATCTAGATTTAGAAAAATTAACTTATTCCTTAAAAAACAAGATTGATATTTTAAAAGAATGATCTCTAGAGGCCAGATAACATACATTTATAAAACATTACTGCATAGAAATTATTCATGAACCATAGAATATAAAGCTTGAGAATGGTCTCTTTAATTAAGAGTCTTTAAGACAGGTTATAAAAATAATCACCTTGTGTCTATCTTTAAGATTAGAAAATTTAAATTCTGTTAGGTATATGAATGATCATCAGTGCAATTATAATTTAGATACTTATATAATTATTATTGTTGTGTTTATACCCAAATTATGTGATCATGTTCTACTTAAGAAAATATAAGTAAGGAAAAGTAAAGCAAATAACATATAATTTACAAAAGTATCAAATGATAATCTATTTACTTAAAAATTGTTCACAACCACTTTTCGGTAAAAGATCCAGTGATTTCATTGTTATATTCACATTACATTTACATATAACTTGATATATAAACCAGTTTACATTAAATGAAGTACAATTATGATATACATTTTAAGTGATTATGCTTTTAAATTATACTGTTCAAAAAAAGGTTAAGTTACTTTTAGTGTATACTGAGCAATGTCACTTAGTGCAAAGGACTTCAAATACATCCACATACATTTTCTAAGCCATCAGTCTTATAATTGCCATAATACTATTCATTAAAGTAACAGTAATATATGAAATATATCTAGGCAATTTGCCCAGCACAAAGTATAGTCCATAGTTGTCTTCACTAAGTACTCAAATCATCATTAATGAAAACTAATAGCCCATCAATAATTACATTGAAAGTACCATGAGAAATCTCTGAAGAACCACATGTGATACTATTCCAATAATTTTTGTCACCTTAAATGATCATGTCCCAATATGTTGGTATTCTTTACACTAATTACCAAACAGAATGGATCAATACTATCATTAACAAACTGTATCATAGTACCTTATTTTGTGACTAGCTTATAATTAGTGATCAGAGAACAGTTGCATTAACACAAATGGAATAATTAAATCATTTCAGCTTTACTATACTTAAAAGAATCAAATAGTGATTGTTTCCCTGCTGTAAGCTGCTAAAGGTTAACTATTCTGGAATCATTTTCAAGGAAGAAAAATTAGATCATTTATGTTAATGGCATTCCAAAAAAAAAAAAAAGGGCAGGGGAGACCCAAGATGGCAGAGACGTAAGCAGAAACTATACTAACTGCCTTCCAGTACCAAACTGGAATTATAACTACATTAAAGAAAAGTCATCCGATGAACCAACTGAACACTAGCTGAAAAGAAGACTTATAACCAAGCACATATGGGAAAACCACTTCACCACAAGGTTAATAGGGAGTGTGGAGGTGTGAGAGGTCTGGCTGGACTCCCACGGACAGCAGCTCAAGTTCCAGAGGGATATCTCAGCAGCCAGGGTGTTCCCCTTGAGAAGTAAGTCATCTAAACTCCAAGCTGGGCTTCCCAGGCAAGAGCACCAGAACCAGAAAAGGAACCCAGATAACATCCGGCGGTGAGAATCAGGTGGATTTCTCTCAGCCAGGGAGAGACCACTAGAGACACAAAGAACCTCTTGAAAGGACAATGCACAAAATTTCATTTGCAGCCCCCTACCCTGGGCTCTGGTAGAGGGAGAGCTGAGTGAACTGGAGACATGTGAGGAGAAACTAGGCTTGGTGGCTCTGAGGAGAGAGCTGAAGGATCAGTCACGAGGATGCCTGTGCTGAGTCATTCTGCATACTGCAGAAGCCATCTTTTTCAGTCAGAACACTCTCCTCCAAGTGTCATCAGCCTCAGGGAAGCAACAGAACCACTGTTATGAATTCATCTTGCCTCATCCTGTGGATCCTACACAAGGCTGCTGGGTGCATCTGAAGGCTCTATCAGTGATTGAGCCTATCAACCAAGGTAGATATCTGTGACCTCTGAGACTCGCTGGCCATCCCTAGGCCTAGTGCTGGCAAGCCTTGGCTTGCAGCCAGCCTTGGTGTGCAGCCTGGTTCTTTCTGCACACAAGCAGACCCAGCAGAGGGAGCCACATACTGTGGATTGCTGATAGATCCAAACAGATTACCCAGGGACAGTCACAGGCAGTGTCTGACATAAGTTTGAACCACAGCCTTTGCAGATCTTCCAAATGCATAAAAACAAATACAAAAAAGCAGCCAAAATGGAAAGACAGAGAAATAGGCACCACATGAAAGAACAAGGGAATTTTCCAAAAGAATAACTAAATAAAATGGAGGCAAGTGATTATCGGTTAAAGTAATAATTACAAGATATTAACAGCATGAAAAAGATATAGAAACCATAAAAAAGGACCAGCCAAAAATAAAAAAAAATGCAATATCTGAAATAAATAATGCACCAGAAGGAATAATCCATAGGTTAGATGAAGCAAAGAATCCAATCTGTGATTTGGAAGACAAGGTAGAAAAATAAAACATTTAAGCAGAGCAGAAAAAAAATAAAAAAATGAGGAAAGCTTAAGAAAACTTTGGGACAGAATGAACTGTAACAATAGCTACATCATGGGGAATACCAGAGGAGAAAGAGTGGGCAAGGGGTTGAGAACCTATAGAAGAAAGAATAATGATCAAAAATTTCCCTAATCTGATGAAGAACAAAAACACAAAAGTCAGGAAGCACAGAGAGTCCCAAACAGGATGAATTTAAAGAGGCCCAAACCAAGACAAATCACATTTAAAGTGGCAAAGCTTAAACACAAGGAGTGAATCCTAAAAGTCACAAGAGAAAAGTGGGTAATTACCTACAAGGGAGCTCCAATTAAAGTGTCTTCTGATTTCTCAAAAGAACTATTTCAGATCAGAAGGAATTATTAGCATGAAGTATTCAAGGTGATGAAATGCAAGGACCTACAACCAAGGAAGGCTACTTTTCCCAGCAAGGGTATCATTTAAAATTGAAAGAGAAATAAAGAACTTACCACACAAGAAAAAACAAAGGTGTTTTTGTTAAAACACCAAGCCAGCACTACAACCTATTTTAAGGGTTGACTTGAGGAAGGAGGAGTGGGAGGAGGAGAGTAACAATAACAGGGAAAATCATTGAAAAATAAAAAGGTAATATATGTGTATCAATCAATAGTCACCTTAAATGTAAATAGCTTAAATATTCTAATAAAAAAACATTGGGTAGCTGAATGGATAAAAAATGAGGTGTATATACATATACTTTCTCCAAGAGACCCACTTCAAATCAAAATATACAAACAGACTAAAAGTAAAAGGATGGAAAAAGAAATTTCATGCAAATGGAAAGAAATAAAAAGTGCTGGGGTAACGATACTTATAACTGACAAAATAGATTTTAAGATCAAGGCTATAATAAGAGACAAAGAAAGATACTATATAATGATAAAGGGAACAATCGAGCAACAAGATGATAAAATTAGTAAACATTTATGAACCCAATGTAAGAGCACTTAAACGTGCAAAGCAAATCTTGATAGACATAAAAGGAACCACAGAAATACAGATATAGTAGGGGATTTAACACCCCATTGACTTCAATAGATAAATCTTACAGAGAAAATATCAAAAATGAGACAATGGTCTTAATTGACACACTAGATCAAATGGATATAATTGATACCTGCAAAGAATTTCACCCCAAAACAGCAGAATACACATGCTTTTAAAGTACTCATAGAACATTTTCTAGGATAAACCACATAGTAGACATAAAACAATTCTCAATCAAATCAAGAAGATTGAAATCATATCAAGCATCTACTCTGAGCACAATGCTATGGAATTAGAAATCAATTACAAGAAAACTGAAAAATACATAATATTAAACAATGAATGGGTCAGCAAAGAGATCAACAAAGAAATCAAAGGATACCTGAATGAGACTACAACAACCCAAAATCTATGGGACACAGGGAAAGCAATCTTAGAGGAAAATTCACAGCCTTACTGGCTTGTCTAAAAAAATAAATAAATAAATAAATAAATAAGAAAAAGCTCAAATAAACAATCTAACTTTACACTTAAAGAAGAAACTTGACAAGGAAAAACAAACAAAGCAAAAGTGAGTGAATAGAAGGAAATAATAAAGATTAGAGCAGAAATAAATGAAATAGAGTCTAATTTTTTAAAGCAATGTAAAAGATCAATGATTCCAAGAGCTGGTTGTTAGAAATGAAAAACAAGATTGACAAACCTTTAACCAGACTCATCAAGAAAAAAAAAGAAGGATGTAAATACATAACATCAGAAATGAAAGAGGAGAAATAACAACTGATACAAAAGAAACACAATGGATTGTAAGAAAATATTATGAATATTTGGACAACATGGATGAAATGGATAAATTCCTGGAAACATACAATCTTCTACAACTAAATCAGAAAGTGTCAGAGAATCTGAATAAACAGATTGCACTAAGGAAATTAAAGCAGTAATCAAAAAACTCTGAACAACAAAAGCCCTGTTCCAGATGGCTTCACAAGAGAATTTCACCAAACATTCTGAGGACTAACACCTCTTCTTCTCAAACTATTTCAGAAAATTCAAGAGGAAGGAAGATTGTCAAGATCATTTTATGAAGCCAGCATTATCCTAATACCAAAGCTAGATAAAGACACTACAAAGAAAAGAAAGCCAAAGGGGGGTAGGATAGAGGGTGGGAGGTGGGAATGGCTGGAGTAGGGAGAAATGGTGGGGAGGGAAATGGAGACAATTGTACTTGAATAGCCATAGTACTGTAAAAAAGAAAAAAAAAAAGAAAATTATAATCCAGTATCCTTGATGAACATAGATGCTAAAATCCTCAACAAAATATTAGCAAACAAAATATAATACATCAAAAAGATCATACACCATGTTCAACTGGGGTTTATTTTAAAAATGCAAGGTTGGTACAACATTAACAAATCAATAAATGTGATACATCACAAAAACAATGTGAAAGCTAAAAACTTTCAATAGATGCAAAAAAAGCTTTTGATAAAACCCAGATCTATTAATGATAAAATCTTGCAGCAAAGTGAAAACAAAAAGAACATACCTAAACATGATAAAGTCCACATATAAACAACCCACTGTCAACATCATATTAAATAGGAAAAAAAAAAAAACAAAGTGTTCCTCTCAAGATTGGGGAGAAGACAGGATTTCTGCTTTCATGTTTCTTATTTAACATTGTACTGGAAGTCCTAGAAAGTAGACAAAAAGAAATAAAAGGCATTTAAATTAGAAAGGAATAAATAGAACTGGCATTATTTGTAGATGACAATAGTATATGTAAAGAACCCTGAAGTTTCTATCCAGAAACTATTAGAACTGATAAATGAATTTAGCAGAGTAGCAAGATACAAAATTGATTTTCAGAAATCAGTTGCATTTTTATATGCCAATGATAAACTATCAGAAAGGGAAATTAAGAAAACAATTCCATTCACAATTCCTTCAAAAGGAATAAAATGCCTAGGAATGAATCTAATGAATGATGTAAAAAACCTGTACTCCAAAATTATAAGACACTGAAGAAAAACATTGAAGAAGATCTAAATAAATGGACATCCATACTGTGTTCATAGATAGGAAGAATTAACATCATTAAAATGTCCATGCTTAGCAAAGAAATCTATAGATTCAATGCAATTCCTATTCAGTTTCAATGTTGAATTTCAGAGAACTAAAACAAACATTTCAAATATTTTTGTGGAACCACAAAATGACCCACATAGCAACAGTGATCTTGAGAAAGAAGAACAAAGTTGGAGGAATCATGCTACCTAATATCAAACTATGCTACAAGATCATAGTAATCAAAACAGCATGGTAGTTGCATAAAAAACAGATGTAGATAGATCAATGGGACAGAATAGAGAGCCCTGAAAGAAACCCATAACTTTATAGTCAATTAATATTCAACAGAGGAAGCAAATACATACAATGGCCTGGAGATAGTTTATTTAATAAATGGTGCTGGGAAATTGGATAGATATGTGCAGAAAAATGAAACTAGACCACCTTCTTACACCACACACAAGAATAAATTCAAAATAGGTTGAAGACATAAATGTTGGACCATAATCCATAAAAATCCTAGAAGAAAACATAGGCAGTAAAATCTTGGACAGTGTTCATAGCAATATTTTATCTGATGTGTCTCCTCAGGCAAGGGATAAAAAAAAATAAACAAACAACTACATCAAACTAAAAAAGATTTT
The DNA here is from genome assembly GCA_004024845.1 of Tonatia bakeri. Lineage (NCBI taxonomy): Eukaryota > Metazoa > Chordata > Mammalia > Chiroptera > Phyllostomidae > Tonatia > Tonatia bakeri. The sequence goes on from PVIA01001954.1 coordinate 95,947, forward strand.
TTGCACAGCAAAGGAAACCATCAAAAAACAAACAAACCACGAAATGAGATAACATATTTCCCAATACATCTAATAAAGGGTTAATATCTGAAATTTATAAAAAACCTGCACAATTCAACACCATAAAAACAATAATCCAATTAAAAAATGGGCAAAGGGCCAGTATAGACACATCTCCAAAGATGACATACAGATGGTCAATAGACATGCCAAAAGATGCTCAATGTCACTGATCATGAGATAAATGAAAATTATTGATTTTTATATTTTAAAGATTTTATTTATTTATTTTTAGAGAGGTGAAGGCAGGGAGAAAAAGAAGGAGAGAAACAACAACGTGTGGTTATCTCTCATGTGTCCTCAACTGAGGAACTGGCCTGCAACCCAGGAATGTGCCCTGGCTGGGAATAGAACCAGCAACCCTTTGGTTTGCAGGCTGGCATTCAATCCACTGAGCTACACCAGCCAGGACAGAAATGCAAATTAAAAACACAATATCATCTCACACCTGTCAGAATGTCTATCACCAATAAATCAGTAACAATAACTGCTAGTGAGGATGTGAAGAAAGGGGAACATTTTTTCACTATTGGTGGGAATGCAGATTGGTGTAACTACTGTAGAAAGCAATATGAAGATACCTCAGAAAAATTATAAATGGATCTGTCTTTTAATGAAGTGATCCCACTTCTGGGAATATGTCTGAAGAAACCCCAAACAGTAATTCACAAGAACATAAGCACCCCTATGTTCATTGCAGCATTATTTACAATCACCAAAATATGGCAGCAGCCCAAGTGTCCATCAGTAGATGAGTGGATAAAACAACCATGGGAAATATGCACAATGGAATACTACTTGGCTGGAAAAAACAAGAACTTTTACCCTTTGCAACAGCATGGATGGACCTAGAGAACATTATGCTAAGTGAAATAAGCCAGTCAGAGAAAGGCAAATACCATGTAATTTCACTCACATGTAGAATCTAATGAACAATGGAACTAACAAGCAAAATAGAGACAGACTCATAGATGGAGAGCAGGCTGACTTCTCTGGGGCAGTGTTAGGGAGTGGAGGGCTCAAGAAAGAAGGAATAAAGTCCCCATGCACTTGGACAACAGTGTGATGATTGCAGGAATGTGGGCAAGGGGTATAAGGTGAATAAATGGTAATGGAAAAATACAATATTTTTTTTAATTTAAAAAAATTTGGAAATGCAGAATGTTTTGAGTAGAGACATAATTATTTTGCATTGTCCCATGGCTCCTTTTCATTTTAATGAAAGAAAGAGTAAAACGTTTAGAGCAGAAAAGACCTAGTATATTTTATATTTATTATAGAATTTTGAGTTAATATAATTCAACAGAATTTTAATTAGAGCTTGAAAATGAATCAAGAGAACTAGGAAGGTTATTTAAGAAGTCTACTCATATACTGATATTATCTCACACTAGCCTATAACAAATAACTAGGAATCATGTCATGATCTGGTGAGCATTATCCATTTCAACTGAAGTTAATCAGACCTGAGTACTTTTAAGTATTTAACAATTTTTTTTCAATTCAGATTTGACATGGATAGATGGTATCTGATCTCAGTATTTTCTGTGGTCATCTATACATTATACCTAGATATAAGCAAATTAAAAATAATAATTCATAAGTAAGCATCAATATATTTAAATTTCTCTTTTTCTTTTATAATCAGTGGCAGCATTCTTATTACCATAAGAATATTAAATATTACATAATTGAAATAAATGTCAGTATCAATTTAATTTTAATTAATGATGTTCCCTATTTAAACTATAACTATTCAAGGAATATCTTGAGTATTATGGGAAAAGAGAAGAGACCATAAATCATACACACCTTTTAAAAAGGACTTGTGGTTTAGGTTTTTAAGTTATAATTGTTCTATGTAGTTCAAAAAGCCAGTGATAAGATTATTTGGTGGTGAACTGAATCCTAATGAGATTTTATGTGAGAAGAAAATGATTCTGCTGTTTTGCGATAGAGGTAATAGCTTTGTGATAAGCTTCAAAAAGACAGGTAGTTGACTCAGAAACCTTTGCAAGGGGACTCTATAGTTCAATAGTACGACACAAATAATACTTGTAGAATGGTAAGTACTGCTAAGATTTTAATTTGTAAGAAAAAGTTTGGTTTTTTAAAGGACTGATTTGATCTCATCATCTCCAATATTGCTTTTAATGGAGGCAAACATACTGAAGGCCCTTTAAGTTGGAATATATCCTATATTGAAACATTTCTATATGGATAGCAAAATACATAAAAGCTACAGAGTTATAGGAAGTAAATTTTCAAAATTATTTAATATATTTAATTTTTTGAAATGTTTTTGCACTGCCCTTTTGAGCCATCTTTTTTTTCAATTTCTAATATATCTTCAAATCATTTCTGTGCAAATTAAATCTAGGCATTCATTTATTTTTTTCCCATGTTATTGTGCCATCCTGATTTTTGATAGAGATTGTGAGAAATCTAGTCAAAGTTGGAGAACATTTGGTGTAGAATAAAAAAAAATTGCATCTCCAGATCATCTTACCCCTCTTCTTAAAAAAGTTTTGTGCCAATAAAGTGATTATTTTTCTTTAAATTCTGAATAAAATGAGATCTGTATATCTGACAAACTAAAAGTGCCATTGCTTACATAGGAACACTACGTCATGATTTATTCCTTCTTAGTGTGTTTTCAGGAATGAAAATGAGGGCACAGGAAGCGATGGAATAAGAACTATCATTCTGAGTTTCTTTACAGAGGCACATGCATGTTTGTTTATTTTATGATTTACATTTCAAACATGATATTCAGTGATTTATAAAGTGTAAAATAAACAATCATAAAAACAGACATGTAGATCAATGTAACAGAATAGAGAGCCCAGAAATAAATCCATGTCTCTATGGTAAATTAATATTGGACAAAGGTGGCAGGAGCAAAAATGGAGTAAAAATACCTTCTTCAATAAATGGTGTTAGGATATCTGGACAGGTACATGCAAAAAATAAAACTAGATCACCAACTTATACCATACACTAGAATAAGCTCAAGATAGATAAGAAATCTAAATATAAATCATGACACCATAAAAGTCCTAGAGGAGACCATAACCAGTAAATTTCAAATATCCCACACAGCAGTATTTCCACTGATACATCCTCTACAGCAAGGGAAATAAATGAAAGAATAAACAAATGGGACTACATCAAATTAAAACACTTTTGCATGGCTAAACAAAAACAGTAGCAAAATTAAAAGGGAACAAACTGTATTGGAAAATACATTTGCCAATGATATCTCAGACAAGGGCTTGATCTCCAAAATATATAAAGAACTCATACGACTCCACACCAAGAAGACAAACAATCCAGTTTAAAAATGGGTAAAGGACCTGAATACACAGTTCTCCAAGGAGGACATACACAGGGTCCATTGACATATGAAAGAATTTTCAGCATCATTAGCCATCAAACAGGTGAAAAATAAAACCCAATGAGGTACCACTTCACACCTGTCAGAATGGCCATCATTAATAAATCAATAAATGAAAGTGCTGGCAAGAATGAGAAGAAAAGGGAACCCTAGTGCACTGTTGGTGGGAACGCAGACTGGTGCAGCCACTGTGGAAAATAGCATGGACTTTCTTTAAAAAATTAAAGATGAAACTTCCTTTTGATCCAGTGATTCTACTGCTGGGATTATACCCCAAGAATCCTGAAACACCAATTCAAAAGAACCTAATGTTCATAGCAGTCCAATGTTCATAGCAGTGTTATTTATAATAGCCAAGTGCTAGAAACAGCCTAAATGCCCATCAGTAAATGAGTGGATCAAAAAACTGTGGTACATTTTCACAATGGAAAACTATGCAGCAGAAAGAAAGAGCTTCTACCCTTTGCAACAGCATGGATGGATCTGGAGAGCATTATGCTAAGTGAAACAAGCCAGGCAGTGAAAGACAAATACCATAAGATCTCACCTATAAGTGGAACGCAATCAACAAAAGAAACAGGTGAGCAAAACAGAACCAGAGGCATGAAAATGAGGAACAGACTGACAGTGACCAGAGGGGATGGGGGAGGATTATAAAGAGGGAAAGAAGGGGAAGGATCTAGTCAAGGAATGAGTATACAGGACCCATGGACATGGACAACAGGGTGGGGACTGACTGTGGGAGCAGGGGTCTGGGGATTGGATGAGGTAGGGGGAGCAACAGGGGAAAAATTGGGACAACTGCAATAGAACAACAATCTAAAAAAAGGATTATAGGATGGTACTCATTTTACAAACAACAATTTTATTTTTATTTTCTTTTTCAAGAGTATGCCAGCTGGTAGATATCCCATCCAATTCAATTGAAGGTATTGAGTTGCAATGATAATATTATGGTAACTGATTACTTAAATATAAAACTGTTATACATTTTTTAATTTTCAAGTGAATAGATATATCATATTAACTTATTGGGGAAAGAGAGGAACATGTCAAATGATAGTACTAAAAATTATTTATTTGTAACAGTACTTATTTTTAACTTTTCCCAGTAATATTTTTATATTAATACCCACACATATTTCTAATCTATAAATTTTACAGTATTAATTACTTGGAAGTGTTAAGAGTTGGGTAGTAACTACAAAAATGACATTGATGTTTTAGTAATAAGGACAGAACAGTAAATTATCCAAGATAGAACAGCCAACTGAAGCAATTTAAAAAACATTGGAACCTTATAATATGAAGTGTGATTAAATCATGATGAAATGCTAGTTTGTTGATTCTCATTCATTATTAAAAGAAAAAAATCGCTCAAGAAACACAGTAAAATGATTTAAATTAATGAAATAAAAATTGAAGTTATAGGATATGAAGTCTATTAAAATAAATTGTGTAAAACTGGCAAAGACAGTAACATTTAAAGATATCAAGAAGTGTGGTTTAAAGCTTTTTTTTAATTTAGGAAGGTTAAAATTTATGACATATTTTTAAAAATTACATGTAAACTTCCTTTTACTTTTAATTTGTCAAAAACATCGATTTCTATGTCAATAAACATTTCCAAAATACCATTTTAATATTTACATAATATTTTATTGCATACTTATGATATTTTATTTATATGATTACCTATATATAAACAGTTAAGATTCTAAAGTTCTGTTTGAAATTGTAGATATTGTGGTTACTATCTGTATAACTAGCTATTTGCAGAGCTTAGCGTACAGTTTTAGAAATAGCATTTCTGGGTCTAAAGGTTTATATGTTTTTAAGGCTTTATCACTGATCCTCTTTTGCTCTCATAGACACTCCGTCAACTATTGAAAATAGTAGTATTTTCCCTGCCCTCTTTACTCACTTGAAATATCTGGTTAGAAAAGTAGTTTTCTTTTTTTTTTTGAAGTATATTTTATTGATTATGCTATTACAGTTTTCCCCCTTGATACCCCCTTTGCCTTGTACTCCCCAACCCTCCAGCATTCTCCCCACCCATAGTTCATGTCCATGTGTTGTACATATAAGTTCTTTGCCTTCTCTGTTTCCTATACCATTCTTAACCTCTCCCTATTTTATGGCCTACCAGTTATGCTTTTTATCCCCTGTACTTTTCCCCTCCTATTCTTCCCTTCCCCGTTCCAGCTGATAACCCTCCATGTGATATCCATTTCTCTGATTCTGTTCCTGTTCTAGTTGTTTGCTTAGTTCTTGTTTTCATTGTTTTTCTTTTTTTTAGGTTTGTTGATAGTTGTGGGTTTGTTGTCATTTTACTGTTCATGGTTTTTGATCTTCATCAATTTCTTAGATAAGTCCCTTTAACCTTTCATATAATAATGGCTTGGTGATGATGAACTCCTTTAACTTGACGTTATCTGGGACACACTTTACCTGCCCTTCCATTCTAAATGAAAGCTTTGCTGGATAGAGTATTCTTGGATGTAGGTCCTTGCCTTTCATGATTTCAAATACTTTTTTCCATCCCCTTCTTTCCTGCAAGGTTTTTTTTGAGAAATCAGCTGATAGCCTCATGGGCATGCCTTTGTAGCTAACTCTTTCTTTTCCTCTTGCTGCTTTTAGGATTTTTGCTGTGTCTTTAACCTTAGGTAACTTAATGATAATGTGCCTTGGTGTGTTTCTCTTTGGGTCCAACTTCTTTGGGACTCTCTGGGCTTCCTGGACTTCCTGGAAGTCTATTTCTTTCACCAGATTGGGGAAGTTTTCCTTCATTACTTGTTCAAATAAGTTTTTAATTTCTTGCTGTTGTTCTTCTTCAGGTACCCCTATAATTCAGATATTGGAATGTTTCAGGTTGTCCCAGAGGTTCCTAAGCCTCTCTTCATTTTTTTTAAAAATTATTGTTTCTTCATTCTGTTCCAGTTGGATGTTAATTTCTTCCTTTTGCTCCAAATCATTGGTTTTAGTCCTGGTTTCCTTCATTGTTGGTTCCCTGAATATTTTTCATTATTTCAGTTTGGATAGTCTTCATTTACTTTCACTTTTTGACCATGCTCAATCAGTTCTGTGAACATCTTGATTAACAATGTTTTGAACTCCACATAAGATAGGTTGGCTATCACCTCATCACTTAGCTCTTTCACTGGAGTTTTGCTCTGTTCTTTCATTTGGATCATATTTCTTTCAGTCTGGTTGACTATTTCTTTAATTTCTTGGTGGTTGGAGTTCCATGCAGTTCGATTTTCTGACACTTCTGGTTCTTTATTGTTTTTAGATTTGTTGTTATCCTCCTTTTGGTTGTGCAAGGAAGTAAAGGGTTTCTACCTATGCCTCCATCTTGGCCATTACTCCATGTGAACTTCTTCAAAAACCTAGTTTTCTTTGTTTTAGTCAAAGTGACATGGTTCTCAGAACCATGTATATCATGATTGCTATCTTCTAAATGAAAAATATATTTCACATTTTTAGAATCCTTCCAAAAATCAAGATCTGAATATAATAATACTATATTTGGGACAAGGTCTACTAAGATTGCTACTTCCTGGATATTATTACATATGGAATTTGGTCACTGGGAACAGAGAGTTCCATACTGAATATCTTAGATCATTGGAAGAACTATTATTAAAATACATGTGACTTCAATATGACACAGAAATCTCAACAAAATTCAGGATTGGAAACCAGAAAATGCTTAAGTCATTCAGACAGACCTGGAAGGCCAATTTTATACAAGGCAAATCTAGGGCCTTAAATAGTAAAAATCATGAATAATTGGTTTTAACTGACTCATGATGTGTTTTGGCTCCTCCTGCCCCATTTTGATGTCAGCATAAGTTATCAAGGAAGAAAAACTATAAAAAGTATAGACATAGAGCTTGGTTGATTTCAAGTAAGTATAACCAGGGAGCCCAGTGATTACTAACCTATCATGATAAAATAACACCATATTTATTAAATATTCATATTACCATGATTCCAAGTTCCAACCTGCTCAGAATATCAGGAAGTCAAATATTTCTAAGGTTACTCACCTTAGAAATTGCCCAAGATGATTAAGTCTGTTAATTTTTATTTTATTTAGTTATTTTTAAAATTTGAACATATGAATTTAATTAGCAGCCAGATGAAAATACATGTAAATAAATAGAAATAAGGGTCATGCACTTATGAGAATAGCAGGTATTTGCATACCAGTTTAAGTTTAGACATTCACCAAATTGGACTACTTTATAACATTTAAAATGAAACTTTTTTAACCACAGTAAACAGAAGAATTGAAACTAATTTTCATAATTGTTTAAACTATTATTTTTTAAATAAGATTGAAGTATTTTTCACATTTCTTTAAGTGTCAAATATTCTTTGGCAAATTATTCAAAATACTAAATTTTCATAGTGGATCTTACTTCATGTTTATATGATAAGAATGCCATATATTTTAAAGATTCATGTTCATCTTCTAAGATCTAGTTTTTATATTTTCCCTTTAAAATGTACAAGTAATTTTTTAGTTAAGTTGTCATTTGTGAAAATATTCTGGAGAAAAGTTATAAATTAAACACCTATAAATTTTTTAATTTCTATTATAGTGTAGCAGTTTATCTATCATCTAACCTGCACCACACTGGCTGTCAACTGAGTAAGACTTAGTGTTCTGTTCTTGTCAGACACAGCTGACCACAGCTCATATAACAGCATCTGGCTACAGCTTCTCCACTGCTGTGACTATGACTGTGAGAGCCTGGGCTAGTGTGATGTAGTGGAAGAGGAAGGAGTGGAGGTCAGAGGTGTAATATGGATTTAGGTAATTGGAATATATTAGAAGTAAGTTTCAGATTTGTTTCAACTTAGGGTGTGTCTTTTCTCCATAACTTCTATTGTACTGCTTAGGCTGGACCTTCAATTCCCGTGTCATAGATTCATTTTAATAACTTTCCAGTACTTTGCCCTGCTCTTAATGAATTAGTAGATATAAGGTAGTCTAGAAATGCCATAATGAAATACTACAGAATGAGTGACTTAAACAGTAAATATTTATTTTGTCACAATTCTGGAGCCTGCAAGCCAAAGATCAAGCTGTCAGCAGATTTGTTTCTTCTCAGGCCTCCTTGGTTAGAACAAGTAAATGATCCAGTAGATCATTCATTAGAACCAGTAAAGGATCCCCTACAAACCATGTGCTCATGTGGTCTTTCCTCTGTGCTCACATCCCTAGTGTCTATTGTCATGAAGACACCAGTCCTGTTGGATTAGGGAACTACCTTATTACCTCATGTAACTTTACCCCTTTAAAGATATTATGTCCAATTACCATCACATTGGAGGTTAGGGTTTAAACATGTGAAATTATTTGGGGAGGCAGAGCACAAAACAGAAAAGGCCATCACCTAAATTAGCCCTATTTATTTATTTTTTAAGATTTTATTTATTTATTTTAGAGAAGGAAGGGAGAGAGAGAGAAACAATGTGAGGTTGCTGGGGGCCGTGGCCTGCAACCCAGGCATGTGCCCTGACTGGGAATCAAACCTGAGATGCTTTAGTTTGCAGCCCACGCTCAATCCACTGAGCTACGCCAGCCAGGGTAAATCAGCCCTATTTAGACCTTGCTTAAGCTAAGCCCCTTAACAAGGAGAAAAATGAATCTCCTAAAACTTTGTCCTAAACAGTGTGTAAATCAAGGTAAAAAAAAAAAAAAAAGGTTGTTTTCTTTGGACACTGTTAGTTTCACTTGTTTAAAACAGTTATAGGTATAAACAGTAGTTAAAATATTTCATTTTTCCTATATTAATATGACATTTATGTATGACTTGAACTTGGTGGTCACCTTTAGAGTGATTACCACAAGCAATTAGCATTATTCTTTTCCACTGCCAAGAATTTCCACTACTAATATCAAGCACCCTCCATGTAAATGAATATAAGTAGTGTAGGGGGAGAAAAATAATTTTCCCTCTACCTTTCTAAGTTATAGGTGATACACCAGTAATGAAAGATATATTAACAGGAGATAAAACTTTTTTGTAAATTAATTATATATGTACGGAACCCCACAAAGATTTGAGATTCAAAAGAAAACCAGACTATTGAATCCTATAAGCCATCCTGGGCTAAGAAAAGAGACAGGGGTCTGTGGTTCAAAGAGGGGAGGCTATTCCTGGGAAAGTGAGTGGAGATGTTTGGTAAACAACCCCTGCCATGTACGTAAGTGTCTCAGATGAAGAAGTCATCACTGGTGATAAGCTCTCTTCTTTGCACGGGGCCTGTTTCAAATGGGCACTTCCCTTACAAAAAGGACCTTCTACTCTTTTTCAAGAGCTTCTCTTTTGTTTACTTAAAAAAATTAATCAAATTCAAATTAATTCTTATGCTGAAGAGGCTAATTTTGTGGTGGCACATTCTGGTAGCCACAAGAGAAGTAGTATAAAATCATAAGAAAACATGGTATGGATTTATCCAGTATTCTGAAAAAAAAAAAAAAAATTGACACATATTCCTATTGACAGTTGCAAAGAAATATTTTTCTGGATTGTTATGTTTTAGAATTAGTATAGTCACACCCTGCCTGATGTGACTCAGTGGACTGAGTGCTGGCCTGTGAAGCAAAGGGTCGCTTGTTTGATTCCCAGTCAGGGCACATGCCTGGGTTGCAGACCAGATCCTCAGTTGGGGGAGTGCAATAGGCAACCACATGCTGATATTTCTTTCTCTCCCTCACTTTCTCCCACCCTTCCCATATAAAAATAAATAACGTCTTTAAAAAATAATTAGTGTAGTCACGCATATGTTCACACAGATTTTCATGCAGATTTTTTTTTGTTCATTGTTTTATTCAATACAGCTGCCAATGATTGTTCTTACCTTTAAGGTCCCTTGGCTAAGTATTTCACATATTATAGAAGGGTAGTAAGATTTCCCTCCTTTTACAGATAATGAGAATAATACTAAGAGTCAAAGTAAGTTGCTCAAGATTACCCAGTGATAAATGTCACAACCAAATATTTAAGCTGATTTGTGTGACTCCAAGCCACATTCTCTCACATACTGTAGTAACTGTCAACCATTCATATGTCTGGCATTGGTCTATGTATGGAGGATAAAAGTTAATCATACATAATCCCTGCCCTGAAGAGTCTTATATTTTAAAGAAGGAGGCATACACGTAAATAACAAAATGCTACAGGATTATGAATGCTATAATAGAATTATACACAGACCACAGAACAACTCAAAGGGTCAGGTGAACCACTCCACTTTTTGAAGACAACTACAGCTTCCAAATACAGGTACCATTTGAACTCAGTCTAGAAGTCTGTGTATGTGTCCACTATTCAGATAATGGGAAAGAGGTAGGTGTAGCAGTGGATGTTTAACATCAGATGGAGAAAGAAATTGATGGTAAATACAAAAAGGTGTCAATGTAAGAAACATTTAAACTTGTAGCGAGTTTTCGTGAGTTTATTTGAGCCACTAACAATTGCCAGGAATCAACATCTAAAAAATTGGGAAAAACTCCGAAGAATGACATCTTAACACTTTATTTTTCACATTACAATCGAAGGAGGAGACATAAGCAGGTTACATGAAATCCACTGGTGATAGATTAGGGAGGTAGGAGACAGCAAAGCAGAGAAATCTCTGGGATTGGATGAGAAGTAAAAAGGAGAGACACATACTCCTTTTACGCTGGTGGATATAGGACAGTCAGCACCGAACACTTACAGTCTATGGAGAAGAAGGTAACAATGAGTGGCTCTGCTCTGGTAGGAGTTTGTGCCCTGAGGTGTCCGAAGAAAGGAAATTATCTTGACATTCCAAATGTATTTTATCTTCGATGCAAAAAGAGATGGGCTTGGTTAAGGTAAATGTTGACCTTTGTTAGGGAAAAATACTGGCCTAGGACAGAACTACCTGCCATCAACTGCTTTTTGTTAACAAGTTTTAAATTCAGACCATCCCTTATGGCTTCTTTAGTTCTCCAAGTGTATAAGGCTGCCACACAGGTCTCCCCTGGGCTTGCCACACTTACTATGTGGCCCCTTTTCTTCCATAAACATATAGAAATGTCTGGCTATCATTTGGAAAATTATAAATACTATCAACTATATATTAACTTACTAATTGGTATAGAGGAAAATGGTATGAGAACACAGAGCGAAACGGTTCAGACACAATTAAACACAATGTGATACAACAAACACGTTTAATTTAAATGTGCATAATTAAAATGTTCAAAAAATCTGCTCTGTTATCCAACTTGAATAGTCCTTTATTCCTTCTTTTCCCTGCACCTCCTCTTCCTCTTCTTTGCTTCTTCTAATGAAGACCATCTTAGGTATCATCAGTTAATTTTCTATTTCTCCAGTTATATTTCTCCAGCCAGCAGTTATATGGAGCTGCCTTGTGTTTGTCAGCTAATTCTTTCCTCTCACTGTTGTCACCTTCATCATTGAGCAAAGACTCAGGTTCACTGGCAACAGAGTCAAGCCATAAACTCAGAAATTAAATTGCCTGCCATTCTCATTTTTCTCTTTAGACCCCCAAACTGCCCCTTCTACTCTCCATGAGGCAAGCATCTCAATACAATAATGAAGGGAAAGAATTTAGGGCCCTATCAGTCAGTTCAAGGTCACAAAACCTCCAAAGCAAAATTCTTGAGTGTGTTCTGCAGTGCTTTCCATCCTCCCTTCACTGTTCTTCTCCAAATTCTCTGTTTAAGAAAAAATAAAAAGGGAACAATTCTTGGGAGAAGGAAGAGCAAAGAGACTTCTAGTTCAGTCACTGCCCTAAGAAAGAGATTTTGGCACAGGGCTTCCTACAAACTGCAGAGCTGCCCCCCCCACACCAGAAGAGCAGCTGGCAGGTGGATGGATGGCTGTCAGCAGACATACACAGCTCTGATTGCCCATGTGGAGGGACATTTCTGCTCTGTAGTAGGAACAGTGTAAATATGTAATGGCTTCTATATAATTATAAAGAATCCACTTACTCTGACATGTTGATTATTCTCATATTCATGATAGTTTTGATTATTTTTCTTTTGGTTATTTTCATTCATGTCTCTTCTAAAACATGATTAATCTATCTCTGAAATTTTAAAGTTAACTGCAACTCAATATTCCGGGAACATGGGGCACCAGTTCCAGGAGCAGTTACCAGATTAGGTGATATGAAGATAAGTGGGCAACAATTCATGGGTGGCCTTTGCGTCACACTAAGGAGGTTGAGAGGGAAGCCATGTGAGTATTTTAAACAGCAGAATGGCATGCTTCAATTTGCATTTTAGAAAGATCACTCTAGTGTTTCCTGAGCAATGATTGGAGGATGAAAATTGGTGAGGCACTGAGATAAGCAGTTTCATTGGGAATGGAGAGAAAATTAAACATTCCTTTGGTGAGATAATAAAGGCGAAGAATTTAGTGGACTTGCTTAGAATGATGAAGTACCTCGGAGAGGCCATGGAGGCAAGGTGGGGAAAATGATGACTGGCTTTTACCTCCAATGACTGAGTGGGAGCTATTCACTCTGAGAAATTGTCTGTTGGTTTGGGCTGCTATAACAAAAATACCATTGACTGGTTGCTTAAACAGCAAATAGTTTCCTCCTAGTTCAGGAGATTAGAAGTCCAAGATCAAGGCTAGCAGATTTGCTATCTGGTGTAAAGTTTGTGGTGACTTTTTTATGTTCAGGTAGTAATACCTATTATGCAGCTGGATACATGGACTGAAGATTAAGGGGATAGTTTATCATAAGATAGAGATTTTTGAGCTATAAGGATGATAATGTAGTTATTGAAGTTGTAAGGAAGAATACTCCACTATTCATTCTCTTCAAATTCCCAGGCAGTAGACAAAAATCTCAAGGCTTTGGCCATTTCTTTTACTGCTCGTTGTCATGCTTATGGATAGTTTTTAAAGTTGTAGATATTGTTTATTGACCTAATACTATGGGAGCTGGGCACACAGAGCTCTTGAGCCCTCTCTCCAACATGGATTTGTCCTAAAATTCTCTGAATTCCTGCTTCATTCTAGTTTTCATTCTAGATTTGCTGCTGCCATCCTTGGATCTCTATTCACCACTACATGGTTGGGTTTTTGTACATCTTTTCTCTTTTCTAAACCATCTGTACTATTTCCCAGTTTACTACCTTGTCTTAGTGAAGTGCAGCCTCCAGCAACTTTCTGAGAAAGGGTGCTCATGAGGTAAACTTATCAGGACAATGTCTGAAATATCTTTTTTCCACCCTAACATTTGGTTGGTTACTGCTTAGCCTGTTTGGGCTGCTGTAAAAAATTATCATAGACTTGGTTACTTAAATCTTTATTTCTCAGTTTCTCACAGTTATAGAGACTGGGAAGTCCCAGATCAAGGTGCCCGCAGATCCAATGTCTAAGGAGTACCCACTTTTTGGTTTACAAATAGCTTACTCTTATTATATACTCACATAGTAGAGAGCAGAGAAAGAGGTTGGACTAGCTGTTTTCTTTTCATAAGAACACAGTAGTCTCATTATGGAGGCTCTACCCTCATGACCTAACTCCCTCCAAATGTCACATCTTCCAATCCTGTCTCACTGGCGATCTCATTGGGGTTGGGGCACGCACTCTCACTTCATAGCAGATGAAAATAAAAATCAAGACTGGAAATAGTTTATATCAGATCTTTCAAGGTATACCTGACTGTCTTCTCAAATTTAACTGTGTACTTTAGAATATCAATGCTATTCTATTATTGTATCCTTTGATTATTAACTTTTTTCTTCTCTAGAAACTCAGAATCTTTTCTTTGTTTCTGTTATTCAGGCACTTCAAAATAATGTGTTTCTTTTTCATCTGTTTTTCTGGGAACTTCTGTGTCTCTTTTAATCTGAAAACAATTGATATTCTTCGGTTGTGGCAAATTATGTGAAATGTTTAAGTAATTTTTCCCTCTGTTTCTCAAGGATCTCTTTCTAAATTCATATAACTCATTTTCTGTTTCTTCTTTTTTTTCCTTAAAGATTTTTTCCAACATTCAACTTTCTATCAAAATTTTTATTCCAGCTATAATAGTTTTAATTTTATGACTGCAAATTTTGGTTTAGCTATTTTATTTAACCATTTTATTATTTTTATTGCTCCAATTGAATTTCTTAAGGTGACATCAGTTAATAAAATTATATAGGTTTCAGGTATATAATTTTACAACAGATCATCTGTGTACTGTTTGTCATGCCAAGTCTCTTTACATCACCATTGGTCCCCTTTTTCCCTTCTTCTACCTCTCCCAACCCCCTTCCCTCTGGCAATGACCATGCTGTTGTCTGTGTCCCTGATTCTTTCTTATTTGTTTTCCCTTTGCTCAATCCCTTCCCCTGTCTCACCCAGCCCCCAATTCTCTGTCCTCTAGCAGGTGTCAGCCTCTTGACTGACTTAATAGTAAAATGAAAACCAAGACCTGCAATGGGAGGAGGCCGCGTGCAGGTTAATTTTCTCTTCAGGAATTCAGAAGAAATCAGAAATCGGAAAGCCTGTGACCTCTAAAATATATAAATGCAACTAAAAGTAAGAGGATTACTTTAGTCTAATTAGAAGCAGTTAGAATCCAGTTTACACGGCCAAGAAAGTGGTTCTTCTCAAGTCTGGTCAAAGACTGAGGATTTAATCTCTGGGGAAGATGACTGCACCATGAAAGACACTGAAAATAAAACACTGAGGGTATGAATACTATATGTAAATACATCAATAGAGATTAAGTGATAAGAATATTAGTGGGTCCCAAATTTGAGCCTGGATTAGAATCAGCTGAAGGGCTTGTTAAGACAGATTTCTGAGCCTCACTCTCTAGGGCTGTCCAAATTTTTGGCGTCTCTGCACCACACTGGAAGAAGAAGAGTTGTTTTCGACCACAGATTAAATGCATTGCAATACATAATCACACAAAAAATCTCATAATGTTTTAAGTAAATTTACGATTTTGTGTTGGGCTGCATTCACAGCCATATTGGGCTGCATGCAGTCCATGGGCCACAGGTTGGACACACCTGTAGAGTATAAGATTTGGTCAGTCCAAGGTGAGGCCTGAGAATTTACATTTCCAAGTTTTGAGAAGATGCTGATACTTACTGGTCTAGTGGGTCTCCACCCGAGGCAAACATCAGAATCACCTGAGAGACCATTAATCATCTAATTACCTAATTAACCTTGTAGTCACTGTGAGATTGTTTGGTCTATGGCATGACATCACAATATTTTTTTTTTAAATCTCAAGCTCTTGCTTCAAGAATGTAATCCCTATTATAAATCTGAGGATATTGGACTTCAGGTCAAGCTGGCAGAGTAGGTTGTCACTCACATCCCTCCACAACCACTGCGAAATTACAACTAACCTGCAGAACAACCATCATTCAGAACCACCTGAAACCTAGCTGAATGGAAGTGCTACAAATAGGGACTTAAAGAAGCAGCCAAAGGGGTATTGGTGGGGGTGGAGGTGGGGAATGGAGACAACTCTACTTGAATAACAATAAAAAATGTGAAAAAAGAAAAAAATATATATATGGAAGAAGAAGAAGAAGCCAAATAGAGACTGAGAGGAAGAGCAGTGATGCAGAATGAAGTAGTTCCCACACCCATGTGTGGCAGTTAAAAATCAGGTGGGTCATCACAACTAAAACTAGGAAGTCCCTCCCAGAGGAGAGCAGGATCTCAGCCCCACAAGAGACACCCCAGCGCAGGCCTGTGCCAGGAAGAGATGTCCCCATAACTTCAGGCTCTGAAAACTAGAGAGGATTGTGCATGAATGAGACAGAGGGCTTTTGCAGTCACAGGCTATCCCTCTTCAAAGGCCCGCATGAACTTACTGGAATTCATTCCCTTTGAGATTCAGCACCGGGGCAGCAGCTTGAAAGACACCAGGGACCTACAGAAAATAACTAAATTGTCTGGTATCAAGGTAAAAGCTGGCTGGATAGCTTTCCGCCAGACAGAAGTGCTATTCCTTTTCTAAGCCCTTCAACTAACAAAGCTGGTAGATGGTTGCCCTATTGGAGTCTCCATCAATATATTTTTTTTTAATTGCCAGAGCCTCCTCTCCTATTTTTTCTCTTTGTATGCGTATGACTTTTCCATTGCTTTCTGGTGAATTTTGGGGTTTTAGAAGAGAGCATAAATAATATAATTACTGCATAAAATATTAGACTCCCATTTAAACTTGAATTTTATATAAATAACAAAACACTTTTTTTTGTATAATGATGTCCTAAAAAGTTATTTTTCATTTATCTTAAATTCAAATGTAACTAGGAATTTTATTATAGTTTCCAGTTTTAAAATAAAAAGCAAGTGTTTGAGAAAAATTCAACTTTAAAAATGAATCTCAACAATTGTGGTAACCTTCATTAAATACATATTCTAATATTTCAGAAGTAAGTTACTAATTTGGGTGATATATTTGCAGAAGTAAAGCATTATTTTTTTAAAAAGCATTTTTTTAATTAAGATTTTATTTATTTATTTTTAGAGAGGGAAGGTAGGGAGAAAGAGAGAGAGAGAGAAACATCAATGTGTGGTTGCTGGGGGCCGTGGCCTGCAACCCAGGCATGTGCCCTGACTGGGAATCGAACCTGTGATGCTTTGTTTTGCAGCCCGTGCTCAATCTACTGAGCTATGCCAGCCAGGAGAAGTAAAGCATTATTAAAACTTTATAATTATCAATTTTAAAATGTATTTACTGAAATATATATTGCAACTGTCTTTAATCTGGGTTAAAACTTTAATTCAATTTATATTTATCAAGGATGTTTGCCTTGCAAAGCATAGTGTTATTAGGTTCAGTGGGATAATATGATGTGCACAGAGCAATGCAGTGGAAAGGGAATTGAACTTCAAGTAATACCAACTGAGAGTGAACACCACACTTCTGTGTGCCTTTAGGAGAGGTCACCGTTTGACTTCCTGGAGATATTTTAACATACTATATCTCATTTATGATGATTAAATGAGACAATCATATTTGCTTACGATCAGAGTCTAGCAAAGGCCCTGGAGCTTACTAGGGTTCAGTTAATTTAATCTCTCTTTCTGAGTTAAGATTTTGGAGACTGTAAGGTAGAATCAATTTATATTTATGTTATTTGTGTTACTTCTTTTTTTATATTTTATCAGATCATTCACTTTCTCTATTAGCAAATGCATTATGTTGCTCGGGCTGCCATAACAAAGTCCCACGAACTGGGTGATTTAACCAAAATTTATTTTCTCATTATTCTGTAGGCTTAAAGTCTAAGATCAAGGCATGGGCATTTTTTTATTTCTCCTGAGGGTGCTTGTAGGTAGCTATTTTCTTCTTCCTGGATGTCTGTGACCTAATTTCCTCCTCTTATAAGGACACCAGTCATACAGGATTAGGACCCACTCTAATGATTTCATTTTAACGTAATTACCTCATTAAAGGCCCTGTCTCTAAATATAGTAATACCTGACATACTGGGAGTTAAAACTTCAATATACAAATTTCAGGGGACACAATTCAACAGTGAACTAGAGTTATTCATAATTACTTGCATGCAGCTTAAGCAAGCAGCTTTGGGATTCTAATAATTTCTGAAGATCCTAGTGTATTCATGTTAATGATAATGTGAGGAGAAAAAAGAAAAAAAACAAGTGTGAAACTAAATAATAATTATACTATCAAAAGCAATATCCTATATATTAGAGAGATCTTTAAAAAATAATATTTAAAAGAGGTATTTTTAAAAGGTACTATCAATAGGGAGGGGAAGAGATGGTTTTATTGAAATATTTTTGAAGTTATGAATTATCATGAAAGATATTTTTAGGGATATTTACTTTCCCAATGAATTCACAAGTATTTAGGGGATTTCTTCATCATACCCAGTTTAAAAGAATGCAAACTGTCGTGTAGAATGCAGAGAAGTTCAAGACAGGACTCTGTTCTCAGGGGCTTCCATCTCTGGATGTGAAGTCAAGATTAGTACAGATGAAAAATAAAGAAAAAGCAACAATATAAAGCCATACGTTTGTTTCTGTCTGTAGAGGCTATAGATTCAATGAGAAGGAAGGATGAAAGTGAGATATGCTAGTCTGAAATATTTTCCCGAGGGTGGGGTTATACTTGTGTAATGATGGGTGAGGATAGTAGAGCTATGTGTAGACAAAGGTAAGGAAACCAACAAAATTAAAAAAAAATGGTATTGTATCTACTTTCTTCATATCACTAATAGATAGAAGTCTTTGGTTATGTCTTATTTTCTATGGTGGTGAGAACACTTCACATGAGGCAGCTTCTTAGCAAGTTTTGAAGTGCACAATATGGCATTTTTAACTGCAGGCACAACAGATCTCTAGAACTTACTCATTTTGTATAACTGAAACTTCATGCCTGTTAAATAGCAACTCCTCAATTATACCTCCCCAGTCCCCACTCTTCTACTCCTTGTATTAAAGAGTCACTATTTTAGATTCCTCATGTAAGTTATATCATGTAGTATTTACTGCATGATATAGTATCCTTCTGTGACTGGCTAATTTTACTTAACATAATATTCTCAAGTTTTGTTCATGTTTTTGCATATGTAAAAATCTTATTTGCCTACTTTATTAAGACTTTGTTGTGTTGAGCAGTTTATGTTTCTTAGTAAAATTGTGAGGAAAATGCAGAGATTTCTTATGTACCTTTTATTCCCACACATGCATAGCTTCCCCTATTTTCAACACCCGCCACAGATTATTTCCTCTTTTTAAAGGCTGAATAATAATGCATTGTGTGTGTATGTGTATTTGGGTCTGTCTGGAAAAAAATCCAACCATTGTCAATATAATGAGAAAGGTTTTCAGGACATTGTTATAACCTGGCAACCAAGAGGAGTGGACTGGAATGTGCATATGTGAACAATGACGACTTCACTGTCTATTAGGGAGGTAGACACAACTGAGTGAGCATGTGTACTGTGTGGCTGTCACATTCAATAAAACTAAATGAGTAGAGCGGCAAATCTGCATCAAATTTTGCTTTGAGCTTGAACATTCCTCCATGGAAATTAGTCAGATGATTCAGAAGGCTGCAGCTATGGCAACTGGCAATTGGCAGCTTCATCACAGCAATGCACACACCATGCATCACATCCTGTGCAGAGATTTTGTCAAAACATCAAATCACCCAGGTGACTCAGCCCCACTCCCCACAGAGTCCAGATTTGGTACCCTGTGCCTTCTGGCTTTTCCCAAAACTAAAATCACCTTTGAAAGGAAAGATTTCAGACCATCGATGAGATTCAGGAAAACACAATGGGGTAGCTGATGGCAAAAGGAAGAACTGTATGAGGTCCAAGGTGCCTACTTTAAAGGGGACTAAGGTGTCATTGTCCTATGTACAATATGTCTTGTATCTTATATCTTCTTCAATAAATGTCTCTATTTTTCATATTGCATGGCTGGATACCTTCTGGACAGATTTTATATATATATATATATATATATAATATGATATATATAATATAGAGTGTGTGTGTGCGTGTGTCTGTGTGTGTATCACATTCTTTATCCATTCTTCCTTCAATGGGTATATATGGTGTTTCCATACCTCTACTATTGTGAATAGTGCTGCAGTGAAAATTCTGACTTAAGTTCTTTTGGATATATATGCAGAAGGGAGGCTGTCTAGGGCATAGGATGTTCCAGTTTTAATTTTTTTGAGTAATCCTGCTTTTTATAGTTCATGTACCATTTTACATTCTAGCAACTGTGTACAAAATTCCACTTTCTTCACATCCTTTCTGACATTTTTTTTATGATGACGATTGTCATCCTGCCAGATATGAGATGATAGACCTCATTGTAGTTTGATTTGCATTTCCTTTCTATTGGTGATATTGAATCTTTTCATATACCTGTTGACTCTTTGCATCTCTTCTTTGGAGAAATGTTTAATCAAGCCTTTTGCCCATTTTCAATAAGGTTATATGTTTCTTTACTGTTGATTTTTAGGCATTTCAGTTATTTGTGTTCTGTTTGTTTATTTCTTGTCTGTCTCTCTCACTAGAACACGGATCTATAAAAGCAGAGATCTTATTTATCTTGTCTTCTGTCATTTTTTCATTATCTGTTAGTGCTTTACAAATAAAAGATGTTCAATATAGTCAAATAAACATATGAATGAATATTATGTTATGATAAGAGTGGGCTAAATGCATGGACTAAAAGGAGGTTGAAAAGAAGTATCAGTAGGTTGAAGCAATTCAGTGCATATAATGATTTAAAAATCATATAGAGAATTTTGAATTGGTGGCAGTATATAATTAGGAAGATTGAAGAATCTGGAGCAAGAATTAGAGGTGATGAAAGACATGTTTTCAGAGGACCATAACAACCTAAAATGCTTTTTCTATACCTGTAGTTCTAGTTTTGTGCTGGTCACTACTGTGATATCTGTTGTCCAAATCCTCATAGTCCTGCATGGGCACCAGATTATTTCATCATTGTCTTCAAGGCCGTGGTTCTTTGTATCAGGCTCCCCTCCTGCTTATTTCAGGACTCTGTACTATCCCCCCAAAAAATCTAATTGGTCATCCTCAGAGTCTTTGTATGGGACAGGGTGTGCTTTTGTGCTACACTTAGAATCCCATCCTTTCCCCAAACTGTAATCCAGAATTGGGCTGTATGGCTGCCTCTACCGCCCAGAAAATTGCAATAGTGTGCTTGTCATTTTGAGTGTTGCTGTGGAAGTTATCCAGATGAACTGAAGGGAACAGAATTACTTGTTAGGTCAATATCATGAGTCTAGTGGTTAAGGAGGGATGTATTTTTCTCCCCCACCCCCACAAATCTCCTATGACAATAAGGACAATGCTACCAGAAATAAAACTATTATTTTGTTATACAGATCTCTTTAACATGTTCAGTTTTAATGGATGGGATCTAGGGTCATGGTAAAGTATATTTTAGCTGACTGAAACAGGACAATTTGCAGAGAGAGATATTTTCTTAGAAAATCACTTACCCCTTATTCTCTTTATCTCTAATGTGGCTGTGTAATTCCTGCTCAAGACTCGTTAGGTCTTAGAGGCCAAGAAAGGAAAGATCACCTTCATTCCCTCAGTGAAACACTCTGAAATGGTGAAAAGAAAATATCTCTGAGTTCTTAGTGTTAGAACTTCTAGCTTCACTCAGTTGTCTACATCCCAGTGGTGAAATGCTTTAGTATAAAGACAGAAATGTGTCATGCTTCAATATGGGCTACTTGCAAAACCTAAAATCAGCATGTCCTTTCCCTTGAGTCAGAGACAGTTCAGTCCATTAAGCTATAAATCCTATACTTTAGGTAAATTCTTATTATTTCTTGTCTCCACAACTTTTATAAACTTTATTCCTAAAATAATATACTTATGGTAACAAAGCATATTAATACAAAAGAAACTGTGGCTATTATCAACATAATATCTCTTAAAAATTGTAATTGTATTTTTTCTATTATCATTTATCCTCCTTACATCCTCTTTCCCCCTGCAATCACCACACTATTGTCCATGTCCATGAGTCATTTCCTTTTTTGTTTTCACAATCCCTCCACTCCCTGACCACGCTCACCCCCACTAGCTAGCATCTGCTCTCCATCTATGAGATTAACTCTATTTTGATTGTTACTTCAGTTTGTTCATTAGATTCCACATAT
The DNA here is from genome assembly GCA_004024845.1 of Tonatia bakeri. Classification (NCBI taxonomy): domain Eukaryota; kingdom Metazoa; phylum Chordata; class Mammalia; order Chiroptera; family Phyllostomidae; genus Tonatia; species Tonatia bakeri. Next base: position 118,091 of record PVIA01001954.1, read on the forward strand.
GAGTGAAATCATATAGTATTTGTCTTTCCCTGCCTGCTTTATTTCATTTAGCATAGTGTTCTCCAGGTCCATCCATACTATTGCAAAGGGTAAAACTTTCTTCTTTTTTATGGCCAAGAAGTATTCTGTTGTGTAAATGTCCCACAGCTGTTTTATCTACTCATCTACTGATGGACACTTGAGCTGCTTCCATATTTGGGTGATTGTAAACAACAGTAACCTCCCCATCCTCGGTTCCATTTCTCAGATAAATCTCTTATGTAGCTGCATATTTTTTATTTTTTCTGGGGTTACAGATTCATTAAGGGATGATTATTATTACTGTTCTTGCCATACCTGAAACTAGGCTTTGATTCAATCAAAATATCCTGGCATTTGAATGAAAATAACTGTACATTGAAGGCAAAGACTACATTCTTTTGATCTAGAAATAAATAAACTTACTTTAACTTCTGGGTAGACAATTATTTGATCTCAACTATCATTTGATTCTTGTTGAAATGTATAAAAATTCTAAAACTTTTAAAATTAAGAACTTTCATTCAAATCCTTGTATTACCTTATTTTTTTTCATGCATTTAACATGGAGACTTAGAAAGAACACAAGTTTTGGAGAAAGGAAGACAAAATATTTAAATTTAACTAAGAAATTAAATCTCTATGAATGTTATATTTTCTATCTAAGAAAAGAGAGTGATAATAGTTTCTTCATGGTTTTGCTGTGACAGTACAAAATAATATAATGATAAATGTGTAATTTTTCAGTAAAATGTTAACATCCTGAGGGTTAGGACATTGTTTTTTTTTATTTTACCTGTGGTACATCCAGAGTCTGTACTGCTAAATGAGCACTTAATACAATTTATCATTATGCAGTAAAAAAAATTTTGGAGAAATGGACATAAACTGTATAAAAATTAAAAAAAATGTAACTGTGAAGAATCCAGTAATAAAAAATAGCAATGTTTAAAAACTTATATAGTTTAAACAAGTTAAAGAACAATCTTTTTTTAGATATTTGAGATATTTTGTTGGATTTGCCATGTATTTACAAATATAGTACAATACTACTATTATCATCATTAAGGATGTAAATAATAAAATAAGTATTCCATATTAATTGAAATATAATTTTATATTATATATTATTTATAAAAAGAAAAAATAGCTAATAATCTCTAATTGGGGAGGAATATTTAAACAAAATGTCACTATGGTTTGCATTTTTAAAAGTAAAAACAATTTTACTGTTTTCCCCAGAAACAGGGGTTGAGAATATAACAAAGGATATAATAAAGTATTGTAGTGTAAATAACTTTTCATTATTATTTAATAAGATGCTTATCTTTTCCACAAAAACATTTTTATTTTCATAGATAAGAAACTGTGGTGGGCAGACCAAAACTTAGCTCAGCTGGGAACCTGCAGCAAAAGAGACGGCAGAAATCCCAGGGTCCTAAGGAATAAGACTGCTGGGGTTGTGCATATGAAAGTGTATGATAAAGAGACACAACAAGGTGGGTCACACTGGAGTGAATTTGTGCCAGCTTTTGAATATATGATGTTTTCTTCTTTTCAGGTTATTTTCTCAGTTCAACAATTGAAGTTTCCTGTTTTTGCTTCTAATATTAAAAGGGATAAAAGGCAAACACTGCTTAATATTATAGAAGAAATGACTTTCACATGAGGCATATAATGAATTTTCAAAACATTAACAAAGCTTCCCAAGGAATATTGATGTGTCAGGTCTTCAAAGTGTTCTTATTCAGCTTTCTATAAAAAATACAAGAAAAAAATCCCAGCAAAATATTTGTAATATATAATTAAACCTAGAAATTCAATGAACTAGGCGGCTTCAAATGGACTATGTCGACATAAGGATTTCACACCCAAACACACTACATCATTGGGCTCTAAGCATTTTGCTTTTGTTTTTGTTTGTCCAAATTGTGTGCAGTGAAGTGGAGTGAGAGAACTAACAGATGGTTGCATAGGTGGACTTGTCACACTGCCCAAATGGCAATTTGATTAGATATGCCAGACAGTACAGCCTTGCACCTGCTAGTCCTTTCTTAGTTTTTGCTTCACGGTCCATGTATTAGCAGGACTCCCTTCCTAGAAAAAAAATATTTTCCTGTATTTTACATTCTTACACTACTCATTGCCATGAGAATCTTTAGGCTTCATATATATTTATTCTTAGGAAAACCACTCCAAAAAATTTTAATTTCTATCTAAAGCAGGTGGGCATGTAGACCAAAGTAGAGAAAAATAGAGATAAGAACAGTGACCCAAGGGGATCACCAGTTTGGAAGACAGGCAACAACTGTTAAGTAGCCGGGTTTGTTGGGGACACCAACTGAGAGCCATGCATCCCTGCACATCCACATACAAATGGAGACCAGATTCACGGTTGCTTTCCCTGTACAGAGCAGGGGCCAAAAATGGGTCTAAAATACTTTCTTTTATTTTTTTAAAGATGTTATTGATTTATTTTTAGAGAGAGGGGAAAGGAGGGAAAAAGAGAGGGAAAGAAATATCAATGTGTTGTTGCCCCTCGCACACCCCCTATTGGGGACCTGCCCTGTAACCCATGCATGTGCCCTGACTGGGAATTGAACCAGTGACCCTTTGCTTTGCAGTCTGGTGCCCAATCCCCTGAGCCACACCAGCCATGGCTGAAATGTTTTCTTGACAGGAGCAGTAGGTAACATATTTCTTATTAATGAAAAAAAATTTTAAAGAGAAAATCACTTTAAGAAATAATCTAAAGTGATCACTCTGTCTTTTTCATGGTTGAGAAGACACCAACATCCAAACTCCTTAGCACAAATTTGTACTTGGTGTCAGACATTTATTTTGGTCATTGTCTATAATGATGAACAACTTTGTTTTCACTAACAATTCCATAATGGAACATTTTCCGTATTAAAATAAACAACTTTACTGGCATTCAAGTCATGGGAAATAGATGATTAGCTAGGAATAAAACACTAGAACACAGTAAAATATGATTTGGGGAGGGATTTTAATACAATATATTCATTAAGTGTAAAACTTATAATATTATGATAAACTTTAGTTCATAGTCCATACTTGATGAGATTGTACCTAAAAACACAGATTAGAAAATACAAAAGAGATAAAGATATTATATTTCTAAACAAGACTTAATATATATATATATATATATATATATATATATATATTCACTTTTTTAAAATGTGACCAAATATATATTTGGTTTGAATTTGTAAATTAACATAAATACACCCATTTATTATGATATAGTTTCAATTAAGTTTCTTGGAGGAAAATTTTAGTGTATTATTCTTGGTTCATTTTGCTCATGGTGACAAGATTTTCTTTATTTTTTTTAAGGATTTGATTATATACGTACATTTGGATATGCTACGCTGTAAAAGTATTACAAACCTGACCAGGAGCTCTTGCAAAAAGAAATTAATGATATAATATGTCTAAGCTTAAAATGCAGTGAAAATACTATTTTTAATAGAATAATATGCTGTAAAAAACATCTGTATTAAAGACAGTCCCATTAACAGAATTACAGCGGGTAGCTTAAAGGCTTCATTAGTGTGAAATATGAGCAATTTGGGACTAAGATGTTAACATTACTTCTCTTTGCATTTCAAAGTACAATTAGCTACTTCATTTATCATCTTTGACATAGATCACTGGAGTGTTGAGACTTTCGTTACTCAAGTGGACTTTCTAGCTCCCCCAGAGAACTGAGGCATGAGGAGTGAACATCAACATGATTGCAAATTACTAAGCCAATCTAGTATTTCTAACCTGCTAGATAATTACTACCAAAATTGTCACTTTTAACAATTACTGTAGTATTTTCCTATATAAAATCTATATTGTATAAACAAAGATACTCATGGTAAATAATGACAAATTTCATTTTCTTTTCACTTTTTCTCTCCTTCACTATAAATTTTCTCTTAGAGACTAAACAAATGACATATAAAATGTGCATTGTTGTACAACATAGTTGTTCACATAGGTTAATTTTATTATTATCAAAAATAAATATAATACTATATATTGCTATTCCTACAACTATTTTTAAAAGTGCACAGTCCCAGAAAAATTTTTCACATAATTTTGATGCTATTAAGGTTCTATAATGCCTCATTTTCTATTTTCATAAGTTTATATTATTTTCTAATCTATATATTTATATCTTCAATTCCAGTGTTTTCTCTCAATTTGGTTTTCTTCAAATTTTATAGTTAAGCATCACTTGTCAATCACTTCCCAGATTTTCAGTATTTAATGGTAATTGAAATAAATTTATATCCAAATGTATATCTATATATATATAGATTGCCATTGTGTTAACATACTGTACATTCACATGCTTTTCTATAAATGAAATATGTATATTGTCAATATAGAATTCTTATAAATGTGTACATATTATTATATCATTATTAAAACAATCAGAGATCTGAAATTTCACCTTAGTATTATGTCAACTTGGGAAAAAGAGAATACATTAATTAATCTTAGTTTACAGAGAATGGAAGTAACTATTTCAAAAGTTCAGGCCAACTCAAATCCTAGTGTGTGCTACTACATAAGATGCCTGCTGCAGTTAATGAGCAGAAAACATAGTAGATCTGCTAAAATTTCTCACACATTGAGAGTATTTCATAATTCAAAAATGACAGAGCTCATGAAAGGCTTGATTGACAGTTAAATCCCATCAGACCATCTTGACTTCAGGAGACCAGGGATAATGAATTGCATTGGTACGTTGAATTTTCCATGGGGCACTATTGATATATAGCATTCATCATGTTTTTAATTTCTCACTGGATTTACTGCATTTCATATCAAAGCTTGAACATCCAGTAAATGGTATCTCATGTCTTAGCATAATAGAAATGTTGTGAAATTGAATATTTAATGAACTTACTAAGTACAGTTGTAAATTACTTAACTTCCCTAGCTTTAACTATACATTAGGTGTAGTAAATACAATGGAACATCTTCATAGAATGTCTACCTGTGATTACCTAATATTTGTCCTTGCTACTACAAAGGAATAAGGAATGTTAATATGCCAATTAATTAGATGGCTCTTCAGGGTATTCTTTAAACACATTTTTTAGGAATATTCAGAAGAATATGTTCCTAGGAAAGACAAAATTGATTTCCTTGCTTTCAAAATCCTTTCTTTTAGTGGCATAATCTTTGAGTTGAGTTACTAATATAATTTAATCATTTATTTGAGACATTTAATTAAAGTATTCTTAAAAAAGGAATACCTGTAAAGTTGAAATGAAATTTAGAAGTCAAAAAGTGAAGATTTCCTGTTTTGTGTCATCTTAAAATATAACCAATGTTTGTGACAGTATTTATGACAAACCAATTTCCTTTAGATTTTCTTTAACTAAAACATTTACGATGTATCTCTCTTTACTTTAAATCTTTTTAGTGACATCTTTATCTTTAAATTTATTTTATTGAGATATAATTGAGGTATATAACACTGTGTAAGTTTAAGGTGCACCATGTATTGATTTGGTGCATTTATATATTACAATATGATTACTATTGCATGTTAAGCTAACACCATCATCACATCATATAATTACCATTTATTGTGGTAGGAGCAATTAAGATCTAATCTTAACAACACTGAGTGGTCTTCAGAGATAAATTAATACTATAAATTGATTATAGTATTGCTGTCTATAATCAGTATGCTATATATTAGATTTCCATTTATCATTTTGTAAAGGCAGACTTCAACTGTAACCTGCTTCTTCAAATTAGTCGATATAAAATAGCACATTTAGAAATCAACAGTAGCATAAACATTTGTTCAAATTATTGACAATGAATGCTATTCTTTTTATTTTTCTTGAATTTCATTAATTTTGTTTGTTTTCCTTCTATTAGGCAGCAATTCCTGCCAACTCAACAATGGTGGATGCTCTCAACTTTGTTTACCAACATCTGAAACTACAAGGACTTGCATGTGTACAGTGGGATATTACCTCCAAAAGAACCGCATGTCATGTCAAGGTATAATGTTTTCAAACATCTTAGTTCTGACGCATTCACTTCATTTATGCAGACATTACACAACCGACATCAGATAAATATTAGGAAAACAATAATACTAGCTTGTTAGTATTATTGTTTTCCTAATATTTATGTAAGGTTTTTAATGTATTTAATATATTTTAAGTATTTCTGTCCTAATAAAACTTTCTAAGTTTGTAGTTATTTTCAGGAACTACAGTGTATTATAAAACTTATAACCAAATCCAGTAGAGGCTACCTGCAATTTGAAAAGAGGTAAAAAACAGTAGTTGGTTCATTATAATTACAATGCAATTTGAATATAGTTTATTTAAAAGTAAAAAAGTTATGTTTACTTTCTTTCAACTACTTAAGAGTAAGTACCAGAGAGAATGTGAGTTCTCAGGTTTGTCTGACTGAGGAAGAAGAACATTTAGAAGAATGGGAACTTTATAATATATTTCCTGTTTTTTTTTTTATTTCGTAGACTCTAGTTCTACTAGTCCCAAAGAACAATGGTTATAAAATAATCTTTTTATTCTATATTCTATAAAAAATTATTTATTTACAATCCAGTGATTATAACTTAATTTTATTTAAAAATGTTTCAATCTAATGTGAGAAGTATTTTATTGTTGTTATTTTATTTTAATATATTATTTTATTTTAAATCATGTATTTATATGATTCTCATGTGCAGGTACTGCTCGAAGGCTTGAACGTATTGATTCACATAACCCTCATAATAATCTTGTGGAATAGGTTTATTCTCCATTTTTAGAAATGAGGAAACTGATTCACAGAAGATTAACTATCTTGTCCAAGTCACACAATTAAACAGTGGTGAAGACATCTAAACCTAGTCACTTTTGTTTTAATAAGAAAATAAGTATATATAAATGAACATTTTCTGACATGTTGAAAAATTCATAAACATCATTGTGCAAACTTCTGGTAGTCATTATATATATGTGGACATTCTTCAATGCTGAAAAAGCAAAAGCTTAACAAAAATTAAGAACAGAATGCTTTTAGTTTTCAAAAGGATGTAAGAAGTCTACTTCTACTAGTAAAATTACTGATATAGTTATCTAAAATCAAAAGTAATTATTCTCCATAAGCAAAGACATGCTTGGGCTTTAGAGAAGAAAAGGGTGGATATGGATGGTGAGGTCAAGGATGCTTGTGAGTATTACTTACCTCAGTGTTTATGGTCCCAAGACCTGTAGTATCATCACTACTTTTTAGAAATTCAAATTATTAGGCCCCTGAGATGGGGCCCAGGTATGTGTGTTTAACTAGTCTCCCAGGAGATTCTGATATATAGTCAGTTTTAAGAAAAACTAATCTACTTACCTTTTAACATTTCAGAAATATAGTATACAATCAAAAAAAAGGAAGAGAGCTAAGTATAATTTTATGAAAGAAATTCAGATAATTAAAAATAACACTAATGAATTATTTTTATGTCAAATATTAATTTTGGACTTTCCCCCCCGTCTAATTAGGTATAGAGTCATTTCTCATGTATTCTGTTCATGAAGGAATCAGGGGAATACCTCTGGAACCAAGTGACAAAACAGATGCTTTGATGCCTATAACTGGAACTTCATTTGCCGTGGGAATAGATTTTCATGCAGGTAAATAGCTTTTTATTCATAATTTATATGTAATGTTTTCACTTGATGTATTAACCATGATGGGAATATAACCATCCCATCTATACTCTGATTGTTGAAATGAAAAATAAGAAATCAAATTACAGATGCATTTTTAAGCCAAATCCACATTGTTCTAAAAAAATAACAATAAAGCAGAATTCTCCTGAAGTTTAGTTTTAAATTGCAAATGTATGAAAACATCATGATTGGCATTTGGTTGCTTTACTTTTATTTCCACTTGTCTTTTTTATTCAAGTAAGAATTTTACTTTTAACTGATAATTAATACAAAATATATAAACATTTTGATTTATTACATACTTAAAACATAATCTTATTTAAAATATATTCAGACTGTGATTATCTTATATTCTAATTCAGGTAGTACCAAATTAAATCCAAATAATCAAAATGTTTATTAATGCTAAGCCATTTTAAATTACTTTTGAGTACCGTATGTGTCATTCTGAGGTCAGATTTTACCTTACTTTCTTGTTTTAACAAACAATAAAACAAAGCAGATTGAACACTAATATTTTACTGTCACCAATAAAAATGATTTGGAGATGGTTGACACTTCTAAATCTTTCAAAGTAAACAAGTTTTGTTTTGTTTTAGGGGGTTTTTTTTGGTGCTAACTGCTAAATTCAGATATTACAACCATTGAATATGCTTCTCTCATGATATTCAGATTTATCATTCTACAAATGAGGGTTTAAACTTGTTAAAACAAATGCCTCTACCTCTCGTCCAACTAACTGATGTGCTACCTGACTTAATGTTTTAGTGTTGAAGTGTGTGAATGTTCCTAGTATTTTTTTTTGCATTTATAAAGTCTTAATTTTATTTAATGCTAACAACAAATACTTTTTGATTAATAATCTTAAAAATGAATGCTTCAGCATTGGCATGTGGACTTCTATTAGTAACATTTTTCCCCTAGTTCCAACATATTTTGTTTAATTAAGAGTTAATGAAATTCTTGACTACAAATTAATGAATTACTAGGAAACTTCACAAATGGTTCAAAGATGTCTTCTCTTAAGTAAATAATTTTGCACCAAATGCTTGGATATGGATATTCTACTTTTTTAAAGGAGCCTTTCTCCTAAAAAGAAATATGGACACATATAGCCTATTTTATTGAATACTATGTTAATTTTTCCATAATCATTGTGATTTTTGATCATTAAACCTTATTATTCATGAAGGTCCTACTGCACTACCCCAAAATAGATTTTATGAATAATGTACTTTGTTCTTATTTATATGCATCTTATTCTTTAGAAATTTATTACACAAGATTTAGTAAGTACAGGAAAAAAGGACTCATAGACATGGACAATGGTGAAGTGATTGCTGGGGGAGGGGGCTATAAAGGGACTAAATGGTAATGAAAAAATACAATGAAGATAAAATCAAATAAAAAGATTTAGTAAGTACAAAACTGAGAAAGTTTAAACATTTTGCAAAGATTGATGTATATATGTATAGATTTTTTACCTAATATACATAGTCTCTTGTTTTAGCTGGGATCACTTATTTGTTCTTTTAAATATTCTATAATGGTTTTCAAAGTATTGGATAAATCTTCATGAAGGACAAATACTAGAATAAGCCATTTGTTCTAATTGTCCTGATTAGATCATTAGTAAATGTCTTGTTTCTTAAGGGTAAACTGATTATTTGTATGAGTTAAATTCACTCTTTGAGGTTTTATGTTAACTCTAAAGTGGTTGTTTTATATAATGTGCCCTGATAGGGGATAATTTTATTTGCAGAAAATAGTTCTCTTCCTTTTTCTGAATTCCCAATAATTATTAATATAATAATAATCTTATTTTATTTTTAAGTAGATTTTCTTTATTAGAATTAAATTTATTGAGGTAACAGTTCATTACATTGTGTGTTTCAATGGTATACAATTCTATAATACACTTCTGCATATTGTATTGTATAGGTATACAATTCTATAATACACCCCCTGCATATTGTAATGTTTGCTCACAACTCGAAGTTTAGTCTACATCCATCACCATGTATTTGAACCCCTTTACTCTCTTTATCCTCTCATCATCCCACTTTCCCTCTGGTAACTGTGAAACTGTTGTCTATGAGTTTGTTTTATTAGATTGTCTGTTGTTTTCTGTTTTATGCCCCACATATTAATGAAAGCAATATGGGTCTTGTCTTTTTCCATTGAACTTATTTACCTTGGCATGTTACTCTCAAGATCTATCCATGTTGTCACAAATGGCAATACTTGATTGTTTTTTATGGTTGAGTAGTGTTCCATTGATATATGTATCACATCTGTTTCCAATCATCTGTTGGAGGACACTTCAATAGTTTCTTTGTCTTGGCTATTACAAATATTACTGCAATGAATATAGGGTAACATATATCTTTAAGAGTAAGTTTTTTCAAAGTTTTGGGGTTTGAATCAAGATGAGGGATTGCTGACTATATGGTAGCTCTATTCTTAATTTTTTGAGGAAACTTTATACCATTGTCCACAGTGGCTGTACCAATTTACATACCCATCAGCAGTGTACAAGGGTTCCCTTTTCTTCACATCCCCTTCAACACCTACTTCTTGTCTTATTGATATTTCATTGACATTTGATTTTCATTTCCCTAATGATTAATGATGTTGAGCTTCTTTTCATGTGCCTGTTGGCCATCTACATTTATTCCCAGTGGCATTTTTTAAAATAAATAAACAAGAATAAATCCTCAAATTTGTATGGATAGTCAAAGATATCCTGAGGGGAAAGAAAGAACAAACTTGGAGGTGTCACACACCCCATCTTCAAATTATACTACGAAGTCCCAATTATAAAAACAGTATATTACTGGCAGAGAAATAGATGCACAGATCAATGGAATACAATTGAGAGCCCAGAAATAAACCCACATCTATACGAGGTCTGTCCAGGAAGTATCCAGCCATGTAATGTGAAAAATAGAAACATTTATGGAAGAAGATACAAAATACAAGAAACATTGTACATAGGACAATGACACCTCAGTCCCCTTCAAAGTAGGCACCTTGGAACCTTATTCTGTTCTCCCAATCATCATTAGCTGCCCCATCATAGTTTCCTGAATCTCACTGATGGTCTGAAATCTCTCCCCTTTCAAAGGTGATTTTAGTTTTGGGAAAAGCCAGAAGTCACAGGATGCCAAATATAGGCTGTAGGGGAACAGAGTCATCTGGGTAATTTGATGTTTTGCAAAAAAATACTCTGCACTATGTGTGAGTAGGCACATTATTGTGATATAGCTGCCAATAACAAGCTGCCCATAGCTGCAGCCTTTTGAATCATTTGAACATTTTCCACAGAGGAATGCTGCAGCTTCATGCAAAATTTGATGCAGATTCATTACTCTACTCAGTCAGTCATTTTGAATGTGATGGCCACACAGTGCACATGTTCACTCAATGATGTGTATCACCCCTACTAACTAGTACAGTGAAGTTGTCATTATTCGTGCATGCGCTTTCCAATCCTCTCTCCTTGGCTGCCAGGTTACATCAATATTGCTCAAACCATTGTTGTTGTATTAACAATGGCTGCACTCTTCCCAGAAAGACCTTGCTATAAGCAACTAATTTTTCACAAAGGATCCAAAAACACAATGGAAAGAGAAAAGCCTCTTCAGATAAATCACTAGTTGTTATGTAAGACTTCCTGTTCATATTATGCCTGCCATATTTTAAAATTTCATTTCTAGAGATAAATTATTTTTAGAAAAATCTATTTCTTCTACATATGAAAGGCTGAAGGCTAAGGAATATCATATAAAATTAGAATGTTCAAGAATCTCTTAAAATCTTGTCAAAAAGAAAACAGCTATCTAAAACTTTGTTTTGTTTGTTTGTTTTTTAATTAGAGAAGGTTAGATGCCTAGGGACAAGTTAAACATACAGTGTGTAAAAGCCAGATTTTTGCAACAGACAACATAGATTTAATACCAGTAGCTTACTAGTAGCTCTGAGATCTTGGGTAGGTTACTTCATTTTTCTCAGGCTGTTTCCTCAACTTTTGGAAATATTTAGATCAATGTTGCAAAAGTTTTTTCACAGTACCTGATATACATAGGTGCTGAGAATATAGTAACAGTATCTAATAATGAAAAGTAATAAATTATAGAAATTAACATGTGGTATATATTTATAAAAATGCTTTGGAAGGTATACTAAACTTCTACTTAGCAAAGATTTTTTCTGTTGTTTTTACATACATTATATTTTCTACTCAATTATATGTATAGAATAATAGTTGTTTTTAACTTTTGGGGGCCAGAAAGAGTAGGTTAGTAGATTTCCCTAGTGACATGAACTTGAAAATAATAACAATGCTAATGAATAGTTTGTAGAGCAGGTGTTTAAGGATTAAATAAAATTACCAGCTATTCGAATTCATTAAATGTAAATCTAGGAGGCCAGCAGTGTACTTAGCCAATACACCAGCTAAATACTGAAGATGATGATGATGGTGGCAGTGGTGATATCAAGAGCTTTCAACATCTTCACATACATTTGGCTTCCATCTTTTAGTCTGGTCCTTCATTAACTGTGTCTCATGAAGATGTATTATAATTAGAATAAGTATCAGCAACTTGATTTATAATATTATTATAGACAATATACAAACTCTGTGACTTTGAAGACTGAAGTTCTTTCAGGGAGGTAAGATGGAAGATAACTTGATTGCTCCTGAGAGAGACAGAGAAAACAACTCTTGACGTGTAAACCTCATTGTTTCTTAAACCAAGGGCTTTATGGTTTATCTGATTTTGTTTTTCCTCTATTTTACAGACATTATATTTTCTTATTTTTAGTGGCATTCATCACAGGGGAATAACCCCTGCTTTATGATCAAATATATGATGACAGATCAGAAGGGCACAGTTGCCTCTTGTTCTAATCATAATAAGAACATAGTGTGAAGAATAATCACTTGTTAAGTGTAACTATAATTTATGTAATATTATTATACTACCACAATTTACAGGGATAAACACATTGTTTAAACCTGTACATTTCATGAGGATTAACAGATATGAACCTTTGCTGGGTCTTGGTCCTAATGAATTAGTGTTTTCTGCAGTAAAAGGATCTTGTACACCAGATGAAGCAATTCTGGATAGTATCCACCAAAAGGAGGCCCTGTGGCTAAATGTAAAATGTTCAAAGCATTCTTATCACTTCACTGGAAAAGTTCTGTTCCACTGGAGGAAAAAATATTAAACTCTGAAAACCCTTGCCTGCTAGATGATATAGTCCTGATGAATGGCTATTTTATTCAATGCTTTGAAGGACATACATTTACTTAGTCAAAAGCTTTCAGAACAAAACCCATTACTCTAGTTAGTAATGTGATCTTCAGTAATGCTTTCTTCAGTTCCCCCAGACCACCTTGGTGGTATTTATGCCTTTTTCATAATAATTATATAATAGAATATTAACTTGATAGAAGACATTCTACTCAGAGAAAATTATTTATCTAAAATTTTCAAGCTTATGTTTTTTCATCTTTAATCTCTATTGTGCAAATTTGAGTTATCCAACTCAATGTTAAACGTTGATTACTACCTGTTAACTGTAGAACATAATAGGTAAATTGCTGTGGAGGATAACGGTAACAAGAACTAGTTTTTGAGGTAATACATCAATGAATGATCTGTATGGATTTATTTTTAAGATTGTATCCAAGTATCATTATTTGAATGTCACTTCCTGGAACTCACCATGGGAAATATCCTAATACCTTTCATACCATCACATAGTGATCTGGCTACTAAGATAATAAAAACACTGAAAGAACCTGTCAACATGTACCTATTAAAACCCTTGGAATGTATATCCCCAGGAGTAAACCTAACATAAATTATGGATGTGACAATATAGGTTCATCACTTCTAATAAATATACCAGTCCTGATAGCAGAGGAGTCTATGTGTGTTGGAGAGGAAAGAGTATATGGGAATTTTCAATTTTGCTGTAATTCAAAAAGTGCTCTAGTTTGCATTTCTCTGATGATTAGTAACATTGAACATGTTTTCATATCTCTATTGACCATCTGCATGTCCTCTTTGGATAAGTGTCTACTCAGGTCCTTTGCCCATTTTTTAATTGGGTTGTTTGTTTTTTTGGTGTTGAGTATTGTAAGCTCTTTATACATTTTGGATACTAACCCTTTATCAGTTGTATCAGCGAATATATTCTCCCATTCTTTGGGTTATTTTTTTATTATTTTGATGATGTTTCCCTTTGCTGTGCAAAACTTTTTAGTTTGATGTAGTCCCATTTATTCATTGTTTTATTTTGTTTCTCTTGCCTGAGGAGATATATCTGATAAAATATTGCTACAAGGAATGTCCAAGATTTTGCTGCTTATGTTTTCTTCTAGGATTTTTTATGGTTTTGGGTCTAACATGTAAGTCTTCAAACCATTATGAATTTGTTTTTGTGTGTGGTGTAAGAAGGTGGTCTAATTTCATTTTTCTACATGTATCTGTCCAATTTTTTCAATACCATTTATCAAATAGACTATCTTTAGCCCATTGTCTATGCTTGCTTCCTCTGCCGGATATTAATTGACTACAAAGGTATGAGTTTATTGCTCTCTCTTCTGTTCCATTGATCTATTTATATGTCTGCTTTATGCCATTACCATGCTGTATTCATTATTTCAGCTTTATAGTATAGTTTAATATTAAGTAACTTGATTTCTCCAACTTTGTTCTTCTTTCTCAGGATTGCTGCTGCTATGCAGGGCCTTTTATGGTTCTATATAAATATTTAAAATATTTGTTTTAGTTCTGTGAAATACATCTTTGGAATCCTGATATTAATTGTGTTGAATCTATAGATTGCTTTGGGTACTATGAACATTCAAATATGTTAATTCTTCCTATCAATAAACATGAAATGTGCCTCCACTTATTTGTATCTCCTTCAATGTCATAATTTTCAAAATGTAGGTCTTTTACATTCTTGGTTAGGTTTATTCCTAAGTATTTCATCCTTTATTTGAAGCAATTGTGAATAGGACCATTTCCTTAATTTCCCCCTTTTTTAGTTTGTTTTTGGCATATAAGAATGCAACTGATTTCTGGATATTAATTTTTTATCCTGCTATTTTATAAATTCATTTATCAGTTCTAGTAATTCCTTGGTGGAATCTTTTGGGTTCTCTATGGACAGAATCATGTCCTCTGCAAAGAAAGGTAGTTTTACTTCTCCCTTTCCAATTTGCATGCCTTTTATTTCTTGTCTGATTGCTGTGGCTAGGACTTCCAGTACTGTGTTGAATAAGAGAGATGAAAGTGGGCATCTGCATCTTGTTCCCTATCTTTAGGGGAACACTTGTAGTTTTGTCCCATTGAGTATGATGCTGGCTGTGAGTGTGTCATATATGGCCTTTATTATGAGACACCATCTCACACCTCAGAATGGCTATCATCAACAAATTAACAAGTGCTGCAGAGGATGTGAAGAAAGGGAAATTCTTTTGAGCCATTTGTGAGAATGCTGATTGGTGCAGCCAGTGTAGAAAGAAGTATGGTGTTACCTCAAATCAATTAAAAATTAATCTGCCTTTTGACTCAGCTATCCCACTAGTGGGAATATATCCAAAGGAACCAAAAACACTAGTTTGAAAGAACAGAAGCACCCTTATGTTCATTGCTGCGTTATTTATAATCACCAAGATATGGAAGTAGCCCAGGTGTCTATCAGTAAATGAGAGGGTAAAACAGCTATGGGGCATTTACACAATGGAATACTACTTGGCCATAAAAGAGAAGAAAATTTTACTCTTTGAGACAGTATGGATGGACCTAGAGAACATTATTCTAAGTAAAACAAGCCAGTCAGAGAAAGATAAATACCATATGATTTCACTTATATGTGGAATCTAATGAACAGTTTGAACTATCAAGGAAAATAGAGACAGACTCACAGGTAGAAAGCAGGATAACAGCTAAGGCGGGGGGAAGTTAGGGGGTGGGGGAGTTGGGCAAAAAGTAAAAATGACTCATGGGCATGGACAACAGTGTGGTGATTGCTAGGGGGAGGGTGTGGTATATAAGGGCACTAAATGGTAATTGGAAAAATATAATAAAAAACAAAAAATAACTATAAAATGAGCCATAAAAGTAAATAAATGAAAGTTATCTAAAATAGCATATATTAATAATAAATCACTGAAGGAGACTATGTGGAAAACTGTCTGTGCCATATTGAAACAGTGGACTATCACCCATTTGCATAGAAGACTCTCCCCTTAACAGGACCATAGCATTTACATATATCTTCTACTATTAGAACTAGGAGTATCTGATCACATCTAGTAGCATCCCTCCATGTTGCAGATCTGGAAACTAAAACCCAAAGATATTGAGGATATCCTAGTCCTAATTCTCTACACTATGTCATCTTGCATTTGTAGGTACTGAAACTAACTTTTTTCAGACTGTTTTTAACATGATGATGAAATTACATTATACTTCTGCAAATTTCTGCTGCTAGAAGATCATGTGTCCTTTTTAATTATATACTGAATCATATTATCTCAAAACCCATTTAATAATTGAGGCAGGTGACTCTTAGGTCAATGTCTCCTTTTCCCATTTCTGGAGGCTTAGGAAACTGCTATTCATAAAAATTTTTTTAGTAATCACTTTGTCATCAACCAAGGCCACAAAAATATTATAGAAAGATTTTTTTTTAATGTCAGGAACAGCAATAGCTTAAGAAATGTGATACTGTTGCTTTGATTTATGTATATATATATTTTTTCTTTTTTTAATTTTTTAAAAGATTTTATTTATTTATTTTTAGAGAGGGAAGAGAGAGAGAGAGAGAAACATCAATGTGCGGTTGCTGGGGGCCATGGCCTGTAACCCAGGCATGTGCCCTGACTGGGAATCGAACCTGCAATGCTTTGGTTTGCAGCCCACGCTCAATCCACTGAGCTACACCAGCCAGGGATGATGTATATATGTTTTCAATTTTATGAAAACATTTCCTTGACTACGAAATGAATTTTTAGGGGTGGTTCATTCATTCTTGTTCTTGGGATAGTGAACTAACTTTGTATTGCCATTTCAAACTTCAAGATGGCTGTTTTAAATCATATGAACAATTTGTATCTATTTATAGATGATCATATTGAGTAAATCTTTCAAGATGTAAATCACTGACTACCACTAGAAAATAAACACTTTTCAACATTTTCTGGGAGAAAAATATCATAAATATACATAAAATAAAGTAATATAAGTTAACTTATTGGAAATATCTCACAAATGTCTTTAATGTAATTTCTAAACCCAAAACATTAAAACAAAACAAGAGGCAAGCTTCTCTTAAGCATCTGAATTCTTCAGTAGGTAACCTAAAACCCTAAATCCCAGGAAATGTACATCGATGGCCTGTTAAGATTAAAGTCTCGATCAACTTATTTGGAATATTTATTATTTTCTGTGTTATTGAGACAATCACTTAAGCAAATCTAATGAAACTTCTTTCTCAGGCAGTTATCACTTGTCATGAAATTGAAAAGTCCCAGCAACAGCTTTAGACTATGGTAATTCACATGAAACAGACGCAGTCTGTGTTCAGGCCTTTTTCTTTGCCCCTTTCCTCAGTCACTCTTTGCTGCTGTGTTTCCTTTTAGCTGTTTAGGATTCTCTTCAGCAGAGCTACATTCAAGAACTGATACTCTGATGTGTTTCTACTCTTTTCCTTATCAAACTTATTTACCAAGAATCCCAGTCTCAAAAAATTCTAGTTATACTACTTCACAGTAAACAATTAGTAATTACCAGAAGATTGGCAAATTACTTTGCTGTGTGTGTTTGAGAAAAGCACTGTATCCTAATCTAGCACCATAAATCCAACTAAAGTAACACTAAAATATCTGGTGAAAGTATTTTATGGATAGTTTAATTTTAGGGGTGTTTTTCAGCTTACTCTGAACTCTGAGTTTTAGACAATAGATTTGCACCTGTTTATTTCCAAAAACTCAACCCTGGATATGCTGACAGGTTAAATGATAATGAAGAGGTATCCTTTGCATAGTTACCTTGATTCCCTTAATACAGTTAAGTATAACTTTAACCTTGAAAAAATGTATTACCTTCATTTTAAGAAAACCAAGTATCTATTAGTCCATTTTTCTTTTTGACACGCTCTCAGAAAAACAAAACAAAACAAAAGCTATGATTCATCTTCTGAGATCGTCGTTCATTAATTTTTAATCAAGCAGAAAATTTTCTAGTTAACAAAAAGAACAGTTATTTAATTGATTTTTGGACTAAGCAATGGATGTTTAATTCCTTTTTAATATTCGGCCTTTTTCTTAACCAGAAGCAGTAAGTAGTAAGTAGGTCCTTTTGAGGACTTGAAAAAAGAGGTAATTATTCCTGTGAATTCCTTAGTATTTTTCACACACAGCTGAAGTAAAAAGCCTAAATATGGGACTAATTACTTGCAAGTACATTAGAAAGGTTTGGAAGAGGAAGAAATTAAAATGACATCATCCAAATATCTTAATATTTAATGAGTACTTGCTATACTATAGGAATAAAGTTTCAAAAATGGTATGTATTTATGCAATTTAATTCATGAAAATCTGTTTAAGGAAGTTGGCTTTATCTTACCAGTGAAGCAACTGGGATTTGGAATGGGATATGTATGCCAAGGAGAGTTGGTGACTTTGGGATACCCAGATTAAATTTTGCATTCAGGATTTGCATTTAGGTTTTTGCCCTTGAGATTGATACAAGCCATGAATTGAACAACCACTAGTGGAGTAATCAACATGAGATCTCTAATAATTTCATAATGAGACTTCTAATCATGTTTTAATTATGATTGGGGAAAAGTTGATTGGCTATATCAGGGCTCAGGGTTTGGTGGAATGATGATATAGCTATAGGATCACCCCTGCTAAACTCTGGGGCAGAGATTAATGGTATAGTCTCATCTGAAGGAAGAGTGAGGGAGATGATGATGGTTATCATCATGGAAAGGAGGAAAAGAATAAAGAAAAAAATCATTTATTTGATTGTGTTTGTATTAGTTATCTATTATTGTATAACAAATGACCAAGTTTTAGCAACTTAAAGCAACACTTATTATCTTACAATTTCTATGGGTCAGCTTAGGTGTCTCATGAGACTGTAATGAAGGTGTTGGCCAGAGGTGGGGTTCATCAGAAGGCTCCACTAGGGAGGACCCTTTTCCAAGTATATTCATGTGGCTACTGTCCAGATTCAGTTCTGTGTAGGCTATTTGATGGAAAACCACAACTCCTCACTGACAACTGGCTTCAATTTCTTGTCATGTGAGCCTCTCTATAGGTAGCTCATAATGTGACTGCTTAGCTTCTCTTAGAACTAGTGAACAATTGTGCTAAAGGACAGATACAAAATGGAAGCCAGATCTTTGTAACTCAATCTCAGGAGTGGGATGTCATCACTTTTGATGTATTTTGTTTATTAGAAACTAGGACTAGCCTACTCTCAAACAGAAGGGTATGGATACCAGGTGGTAGGGATCATTAGTAGCCAAATTGGAGTCAATTTATTATAATATTATAGATGTGTTATGTATATTATCTCCACATATTGTTTTGTAAGAGTTGAATTTCAATGATTTGTTTGGGCTGTCAATGATGCTCCTTATGGATGCCCTCTGTATTCTGGCTTAAACTAAGTGAGGATGCATGACTGTGAAGCACCAGGATCATGGTCTTGATCCCATTTTGCCTCCAATTAATAATAAGTCTTGGATACCATGAGAAGTTCTTTGGGCAGAAAACAAAAGATAAAGATTAAATAGTCTGCTAATGCTTTGCAGATGGAATGGAACAAAGGCAGGGTTTGATATATTTATATCCCTCAAACCATAGTTTTCTTTATGCCACAATGGGGTACATAAGACAAAAGCGAAGAAATATTCCAGAAACATCCAAGGAGTATTCAACAACAACAAAAACTGTGTTTTCTAAGGCAAAGACTCAGCAATATCTAATCTCACAGCTTGTATGGTTTATAAAGCCAGGCTTGGGGCAAGGGCTAGTTGATTGTCCTCGTACTAAGTATCAAACTTAGTAAATCTCTCGCAGAAGTTCTCAACTGGGGATAATCATGTACCCTGGATTGTATTTGTCAATATCTGGGAACATTTTTGGTTGTCCCACTGAAAGGGTGCTACTGGAATCTATCGAGTAGAGGCCAGGGATGCTGCTAAACAATGTACAAGAGAGTTTCCCACAACAAATGTTTATCCATTCCCAAATACTAATAGTGCTGACATTGAGAAAACTAAACTGGGAAAAATCTAACATATATTGTCAATGATTTTGAAGTGAGCCCCTGGTTTAACACTATTGATCTCAATAATAGTAGACCCAATGTCTTTGTCATTAAGCTGCTTTGTGTTACCTTATTCATCTTATCATTAGTACCCAGCTTTTAATGTCATGAACTTGCCAAGATTGATTTTGGCCACCATTCTAGAAAAAATCCTCCAACAAAAGCCAGCAGCTCTCTTTAACCACCTTTTACAATTTTTGACCAGTACCTGGAAAAGTCTTCATGTAATATTAACGTACACCAAATAACTCTGTACTGATAACTCTGGCATCAAAGTTCCTTAAGAAAAAGTCTATCAAGAAATTGCTTATTACTGTCTAGAATTTCCCAGAAGATACAAAGATGTATAAACATCAGCAGGATTTTTAATGCAGTTACTTTCTCTTTTGTCAGCAGTGAAGACTGACTGTTGTATAATAATAACTATGCTTACAATGAGTTTTAGTATTGCATCAAGTGATCCTGCCCAGAGTTTTGTGGCCAGGAAAGGAGCTCCAAAGTACTTAGCAATGATTGGCAGTTCTCTAGGCCCACTGGGATGCACATGAGCAATTACACAAATCTTTTTCCAAGGATAGCATCTTCTCTCTCATCATTTGCTATGGGTATTCTATCAGTGAATTCATCTAAGACTATGTTGAAAAACAAAAGAGAACTTATTTACTTGGTCTAAAAGTTTGTTTTATTTCTTTATTATTTAATTTTACTGAGAACTAAATGAGAGGAGCTATGTGTACATTAAATAGGAAAAAAATCAGATGGAAGCAGGTATGGTACTTGTTTGTCAGTGTATTAAGTACAAGAAGAGATTACTTAAGGGTTGTGAATTTCTGGTTGTGTAGCATTCTAAAGAGTTAAATAACCCACCTCTTAAAATAAAAAGATTTCTCTGGGTCTCTTCCAGTTTTTTGACTATTCAACTTCCAATATTAATAGCTTTAACAGTAACAACCTACAGGCTATTTTTTAAAACCATCTATTTTCTTGGTCAACAATCATTAAAACCTATGTGAACAGAATCAGAACTAGAATTGCATAGCTCCAACACAAAAATTAGACTATATTATAGAATCTGTTCTTCAGAAGAAAATTAAATATTCAGAGAACAGATTCTAATTACATTACAGCCTTCCTTACAAATTGAATATTAAAACACCAAGAAGAATTGATAATTCCATGGTAATTCAAAGTTCTAATCATATATGAAAAATAATTTTCTAAGTCCTGAATAAAATAATTCAAAAAAAATTTTTTTTGCCTAGACATATTATTATGATTAGTAGAACAATGAGCTAAGATTTATTGGTGATTCTTATTAATAACCTTATTTAAAATGTGACTATAGCTTTATAATTGTTTTCATTTAAATGTTTTCCTTTAATGCTATTTTAGTGAAAAAGCAACTGATGTTTTGAGGTCACTTGGCTCAGATTTGAATTTATAGATATGTTTAATAAAAGGTACCAATGAGTATATTTGCATATTTAATTATTTTCAGTGCTCCTGTGAAGCCCTATTAATTCAAAATAGTGATGAATAGGAAAAAATAGACATCTACCAGTTCAACCATTATTAAACAATGTTTAAAGAGTTTGTGAAGTAAGTCATTAGTTTATCAATCACCTATTGTTGACATATCTCAATTTATAATTAAATATTATTATTTATTAAAAATGCTTCTTTATTAAAATTTTACATTATAAGAAATTTGGAAAATTAGGAAACATGAAACAAAATTGAAATAAAATAATTTAGACTACTACTACAGAGACAGCAGCTATTAATATTTTCACATATTGATATTCATGCTATTTTAAAATATATCATTATTGATAAGACTTTGTCTTCCTTTTTTTTGCTTACTATTCTAACAAACACTTTCTATGTCATGTTTAACAATTTGTAAATACTGTTTTTAAAAGGAGTATATTATTATATCATGTGAATTACCATAAATATTTTGACCTTTCCAATATTTTTAACACTTTGTTTCCAATATTTTGCTATAAATCTATTTCAACATCTGTAATAATTTTCAAAATAGAATTTCTTCATATAAACTAACAACTTCTTTGAAATATAATATACATATAATAGAATTCACAAATTTAAAATGCAGAAGGCAGGGGTTTGGGGTACACTCATAGAGTTCAGTTATCATCACCAGTATCTAATATTAGAACATTTTCATCACCCTAAAGGAAAACTTCAGACCCACTGAAACTTCTTCCTTCTAGTGTCTCAGACTTCAGGCAACCAATGGTCTACTTTCTATCTCTGTAGATTTTCCCATTTGGACATTTCATATAAATGGAATCATATATGTGGTACTTTGTGATTGACTTCTTTTATTTAGCATAACGTTCTCCATGTTGTAACATATATCAATATTTGGTTATATTTTTACCAAATGATATTACATTGGATAATTATATGGCCATCAACTGATGGACATTTGACTTGTTTTCACTTTTTTGATTATTACAAATAAAGCTGCCAGGAGCATTCATGTATTACATATTTTAGTTTGGGTATTTGTTTTTCTTTTTCTAGGGTATATACCTAGGAATAAACTTAATAAATCATATGGTAACTCTATGTTTATCTTTTGAGGAATGCCAAATTTTTTCCAAACTGGTTGAAGCATTTTACCCTTCCACCAACAGTGCACTAAGGGTATAATTTCTCCACATCCTCTCCAAAATGTGTTATTGTCTTTTGAAAGAGTATATTCATCCTAAAGGGTGTGAAATGGTATCTTACTTACTTGGGTCTACCTATTTACTTATTCTATCTATTTGGGTCTTCTTTAATTTCTCTCAAAATAATTTTCATTTTTATAGTGTAAGTTTTACACTACATTTTTAAAATTTATCCCCTTTTTATACCACTGTAATGAGTATTTTTAATTTTATTTTTGAATTTTTCATTATAAATATAGAGAAATACAGGTGATTTTTGTATATTGATTCTATATCTTGCAACAAGCTGAACTTATGTCTTTCTCTATTTCTACTTCTTTTTACTTCACCGTCTATTTCTTCTCCTTCTTCTTTTTCTCTATTCCCCCCTAATTTTCTTCCTCTTTTTCATTTTTCTTCTCTTCATTCTACTTTTATACCTAATATCCCTAGCAACAACATCTAGTATATTTTAAATAGATATGGCTATAATAGACATCCTTATTCTGTTCATAACCTTAAGGGAAAAATATATCTTTATGTATTAACTAACAAGCATATGAGTTAGCTATTTTATTTTGTAAGATAATACCTCTATTCCTATTTTGTTAAGTACTTTTATTATGAAGGGGTATTGAGAATTTTCAGGTCCTTTTTCTGTATTGAGATGGTTATATACTTTTTGCCATTTATTCTGATGATATAGTATATTACATTAATATATTTCAGATATTAAAGCAAGTTAACTTTGGGAACAAATGTAATAAAAACCTTTTAGTTTTCAATGTGTGTCATAGCATTTTGATGATTTTTTTTTTCTTGTGATACTGTTTGTTTTGGGGTTTTGGTATAATGGCAATATTGGCCTAAGAAAATGAGTTGAACATGTTCTCTCATCTTGTATTTTTGGAAGGGTTTGTTTCTAAAGAATGGATCTTTTTTCTGTAAATGTTTGTTAGAATTCAATAAATAGAGATTTCTCAGCCAGGTTTTTTTCTTTGTGACAGATTTGCCAACTCAATCTCTTTACTTTTTATAGCTTTGTTCAAATTTTTTATTATCTTTGAGTTAGTTTTAATAGTCTGTATTTTTTGAGAAGTTTCACTCCTGCACTTACATTATTGTATTTTGGCATAAAGTTATTCATATTATTCTCTTATAATCCTTTTTAAAAAATATTTTATTTATTTATTTTTAGAGATTGGGGAAGGAAGGGAGAAAGAGAGGGAGAGAAACATCAATGTGTGGTTTCCTATTGCACTTCCCCAACTGGGGACCTGGCCAGCAACCTAGGCATGTGCCCTGACTGGGAATCAAACCAGTGACCTTTTGGTTTGTAGGCCGGCACTCAATCAACTGAGCCATGCCAGCCAGGTCTATAATCCTTAAAAAAAAAAAAAAAAAAAAAAAGGAAAGTCAATAATGATGTTTCCCCCTTTTCATTTTTTACTTTAATAATTTCAATTTTTTAATATATTTTATTGATTATGCTATTACAGTTGTCCCAGTCTTTCCCTTTCCGCTCCCCACAAATGGGTATCCAGATTCCCTGTGGCAATCACTCCCTTTGTTTATGTCCATGTTCCTTGCATATAATTTCTTTGGCTACTCTGTTTCCTATGCTCTTCTTAACATTCTCCTGTCTATTCTGTACCTAGTAATTGATACTTCTTAATCCCTGAATCTTTTCTCCAATTCTCTCCCTTGCTCCTCCCAACTGATAACCTTCCAAATGATCTCCATATCTATGATTCTATTTCTGTTCTGCTTGTTTTCTTAGTTTGTTTTTTAGATTTAATTGTTGAGAGTTGTGAATTTATTGCCATTTTAATGTTCATAGTTTTGATCTTCCTCTTTTTCTTAAAAAAGTCCCTTTAACATTTCATATATTATTGGTTTGGTGATGAGGAACTCCCTTAGCTTTATCTTGTCTGGAAAGCACCTTATCTACCCTTCTATTCTAAATGATGGCTTTGCTTGAGAGAGTAATCTAGGCTGTAGGTGCTTGCTTTTCATCACTTTTAATATTTCTTGCCAGTCCCTTCTAGCCTGCAAAGTTTCTTTTGAGAAATCAGTTGATAGTCTTAAGGGAACTCCTTTTAGCTATCTCTCTTCTCTTGCTGCTTTTATGATTCTCTCTTTATCTTTAACCATTGGCATTTTAATTATTGTGTATTTTGGTGTGGTTCTCTTTGTGTCCATCTTGCTTGGGACTCTGTAAGTCCTGTGCTTGTATGACTATTTTCTTCACAAAATTAGGGAAGTTTTCTTTTATTACTTTTTCAAATAAGGTTTCAATTTCTTGCTCTTTTTTTCTTCTCCTTCTGGCACTCCTATGATTCAAATATCGGTATGTTTGAACTTGTCCCAGAGACTCAATAGCCTATCCTTGTTTTTTCAGATCCTTTTTCCTTCTTGGTCTTCTGATTGAATGTTTTTTTTTTTTCCCCTTATGTTTCAAATCATTGATTTGATTCTCGGCTTCATCCTAACCACTGTTGTTTCCCTCTAACTTGTTCTTTATTTCACTTAGTGTATCCTTTATTTCTGACTGGCCCTTTCTTATGTTGTTGAGGTCCTCACTAAGTTTCTTGAGCATCATTAAAAACAGTGTTTTTAACTTTGCAACTGGTAGATTGCTTATCTCCATTTTGTTTACTTCTTTTTCTGGATTTTTTCTCTGTTCTTTCATTTGGACCATGTTTCTTTGTATCCTTATTTTGACGGCCTCCCTGTGCTTCTGTCTATGTATTAGGTACAGCTGTTTTGGCTCTGTGTCTTGGTAGGGTGGCCACATGTAGGTGTCTATCTATCTATCTATCTGTCTATCTATGGAGAGAGAGAGAGCAGGTAAAAAACAAAAAATATATATGTGTATATATACACAAATGTATTATATGTGTACACATGTATGTACACATATATGTACATGCACACACACCATATATAGATATGTATATGGACCTGATTGGAGAAAAAGATCCATCACAGCAATATCAACAACAAATGAGCTAATATTTGTACAAGTAGGATCGGAATAAGAGAGAAAAAGGAAGGAAAAGATTAAGGATGTCTAAAGGAAAGCTGAGTTATTTTGACAGAAAAGAGGGAGAAGGAATACTGAGTAAGGAATGAAAATGAGGCTGAAACTGTGAAAAATTAATATTTAAAACAAATAAAAGAAACATCAGGAGGAAGACAAAATGGAATAGGAGAGGGGAACAGTAAAATTAGAGATTTATAATAAAATATTTAAAATCTAGAGATAAAATTGAAGAAATTCTACAACAACCACCTTACCCAAAACCACCAAGCACAGACTGATAATGATGGAGGGAAAATATATTTTAAGAGTTGGAAAAAGAATGTAAGCTAACTAGTAACAATTGTAAACAGTACTGAGTGGCTGGAGGGAGGAAATACTAATAATAACAGTGCAGAATAGAAACAAGTCATGGCAAGAGTGAAAGTAGAATTTAAAACAAAACTAAGAGGAAAGAAAAAGGTAAAATGGAGTAGGAGGAAGGCAGAATGAAATATGGGATTTGAGATATACTATAATATAAAACTTGATGATATGTTAGGCCCAAACTTAAAGGATATGATATGAGTATTAAGAAGCTATGCAAGAGAGAATATAGTGCCTTGTTGTGCCTATCTCTATTCTCCCTGCTCTGCTGGGTTTAGTAGATCATGGCCCAAGGAACTGTGTAGCTCATGGTGTCTAGCAGAGCTTTCTTCTTTCCCCTGTATTAATGCATGCAGCAGGATACTCCTGAGCCTGGACTGGTTTATCTGTAGAGCCTGTAATCCGCAGGTGGGTATTGGGATTTCCTGTCTGTGAGGGGGCCTCAATGGCTGCAGCAAATCTCAGGTGCTCACTTCCCGTGTTCTAGGCCCTAGCTGTTGCTCTCTTGCAGGTGGTTTGGGCACTCCACTCTAGACAACTCCCTGCCCTCCAGCTGTGTTGGTTCAGCTCCTACTATTCCTTCAGTGCACTCTACTCCTCTAAGTTTTTGGTTAGCAAAGCTGCCAGTGCACAGGCCTGAGAGCCCTGGGTTCTTGACCAGTCCAGGTCATGCCTCAGCTCTCTTTTTTAAGAGTTTCTATGTGGTCTCTATACTGTAACCCTGGTTTCTAGGGATCCTGTTTTCTCCTTATTCCCCTCCCCCAAAATCACACAGTTTCCATCAGGGCTGGCCACCGTCTTTCAGAGCCTCAAACAATTTTAGATAAAGCTTTTCTCTGAACCTTACCAGATGGCATTGGGAAGAGCCTTGCAGCTAAATTATAATAAAGGGCAGTGTTGGAGACCCTCCAGAGTTCTT
The DNA here is from genome assembly GCA_004024845.1 of Tonatia bakeri. NCBI lineage: Eukaryota > Metazoa > Chordata > Mammalia > Chiroptera > Phyllostomidae > Tonatia > Tonatia bakeri. Next base: position 145,222 of record PVIA01001954.1, read on the forward strand.
CAGACTTGGGCAGGCCTGGTCCCGCAGCACTGTTTCTGGGGCCTGCACCTCCCAGGCCTTCTCTCTACACTTGGGTAGCTGGTGGCTACTGAGTCAGTCTACCACTGACCTGACTCTGTGAAGCTAGAATTGCTGATCTGGGCAGCTGGCTCACTTAGGAAGCCTGGGCCAGTGATTCCCAGGTGTCCTGCAGGTGGGCCGGTTCCTGCCCACTGCTGCACACTCCTTGTGTTCTCATCCACATACGAGTTTACTCACAGATGTACTCACTCACCATTTGCTCTGTGTTTTGAATGCCAGTCCCGTTTGTGTCTGGGAGCAAGTGGACGGAGTGACCAGCTACTGTGCTGCCATCTTGGATCTGATCCCCAAATATCTTTTTGTTATTGGTATGTCATTCAACTCCATTGTAGCCAGTTAACATAAATTTGTATTATTTTAATCCTTATTGAGTTTGATCTTCTCATTTGGTATCAAACCCACCTGTTAGCATTCACTAAGTGCTGGCTGACTGTTCTAATGTTTTTGACCCTGCTTTCTTTTATAAATTACTCCTCTCTGGCAGGGATAGTTCATGAGACCAGTCTTTGAGGTTTTGTCTGACTCTGGGAGGCTCTTCTTTGATTTTCATTGCCATTTCTTTTTTTATCTGATTAGCTAGTTGGCCTACAGTTTTGCTTGTTGATCTCAAAACCTCAAGCCTCCTCTTAGTTGCATATAAGCAAAATCTCTATTGTTTTAGTTAACACACTAGGACTTGAACTTCTCTATACTGTTTCAATAAAGTCAGTTCCTTTGGGGATGGTTTTGGAATTCTGTATTCTTATGGACTCTCTCTCCACACTGATAAAATCTCACTTACTGACCCTGGCAATAGATGGAATGTGGCCTCTGTCTTGGCAGGAACTTTGCCCTAAAAGCAAAACCATTTCTCTGTGAGCAGGATGAAGGGGTCTGAATGAGGTTGGGATCCCCTGGGAACTCTGCAGTTTAGCCTTTGCAACTTGGATTAAGAGGGTATGAGAATGCTGGTATTCTGTATTTCCTGTTGAGACTGTTTATTGAGAACCAAGAAGAAATAGGAACTTACCTTCTTATCCACTCCTGTCCATATTAGATCTTTTTAGCAAGCTGAGTTGGGAAGATGGAGGGAGAAACTCTTTTTACAAAGATATGGTAGATTTTCTTGAACATTTTAAAATTTATTTACTACACACCATTGGGTCAATTTTGAGATAATTTATTTTTTAAGTAATTTTTACCAGTTATGCTTGGTTTATTGGGGATTAGGTCCTTTAGTGTCCTCATGCTATCATTTGGGAAGCAGACCTCTTGGTATTTACTATTTGAGTATGTATGAATCAGTGACAGTATCTGAACTTTGTCAGAGAAAGCACTTCTATACACTTTGTGCAAGAACTATGAGAACAAATGGTTAAATCTCAGTTTAAATAATAATTATTTTAGGGAGATGACTGATGTTTTTATAGAAGTGGGACAGGATTTTGAAGTAGAATTTCATACATCCATTAAATGAGTGCACCAAGATTACATCATTTGCTGTAGCTATAAATTATAATGGACTTACCAGTAAATTAATTATAAATATTTGGTTATATTTTTAAACTTGTATTTAAAATTGGAAAAACATGTGTCTATGACTACACTATCCCCAAATCTTAGTGAATAAATGATTTAATATACATACCATTCTAAAAAAGGCAAAACTAAGGAGACAGTAAAATTACTAGTAGTGTCCAGGGGTGAGTGGAAAGAGATAGATGAAGAGGTGGCACACAGAGGGTTTTCAGGGTAATGAAACTAGTCTACATAATGCATAATGGTTGATTCATGCAAGCTGAATTGGGAAGATGGAGGGAGAAATTGGGAAGATGGAGGGAGAAACTCATTGTTTATTTGACAAACCCAAGAATGTACAACATCAAGAATGAAGCATGATGTAAACTATGGACTTTGGGTTATAATGATGTGTCGATGTAGGTTCCTTGATTGTAAAAAATGTACCAACCACTCTGGTGTAGGATTTAGATAGCAGGGAGGCTGTGGGGAGGCAGGTGATATATGGGATACCTCTGTTATTTTGCACTAAATTTTTCAGTAAACCTAAAACTTCTCTAAAATATAAAGTCTATTAAAATATTTGATATACTCAAAATATACAATTATTCCGGAGCAAAAGCTATACATATATATTACATATACACATATACAAAAAACATTATTCATTAGAGAATAAATAGAATAAATGCTGAAACATGACTTTTTCATTTGTTATTTCCTATAATTAGATTTAGTACAGTTCTATCCATTTAGTGACTATTTAGCGTTCTTACCTAAGAGAATATTTTTCTATTCAGATTAATAGAGTCTATCTATAACAAAGGCCTTCTGCTACTGTTGCTGCTGTATAATTCTCTTATATGGGCATTCACCTATTCTATTGTAATTAGTAATGACTTTTTTGAGAGCCCAATGGTGGTAGAGCTTTGATCATAGAAACATTCAAGAAAGGGAAATGAATCTCAGGCACAAGAGTAAAAGTAGCATGGCTTAAAATTCTTTCTCATTGTAGAGCATCACTTTTTATTGAAAATGTGGAAAATCAAAGTTTCATTTTATTAATGGAAATAATATCCCCTTAAAATAGGATTTAAATATTGCTCAGCTGTGTGTGACAATTATTTGAGAGGAAACTTGAAATCATGAGATTATGGTTCAGTTTCTTAATATTGGTAGTACTTGAAGATTTGTCTAGCGGGAAAATGTTCTTAAATATTATTTTTCTACTTATGTCAACTCAGCCTGCATGGGATTTACAGATAAAATTATACTTCAAAATACACCAAAATCATAGTGGAAAATTTGAGAACCACTGTCATGTTCATCATCAAAAGGATTTTTGAATATTAATTTTTTCAGCTTTGGAAACCAATTTCATCTATGGTCATCTAGCCCACTTCTAATTCCCAGATATTTTTTGGAGATTCCATTTGCACATAATAAACTCCTAAAACATTATTGTTGTATAGGCAACTACTGGCTTTTTACATTTAGGTCACAGAAAGGTGTCAGAAATGGTTCTATTTTACTGGGAAGATATGCCCCATCCAAAAGATACATTCCAGAATACCCCAAAACTGCTTATTTAAGGCCACTTGGATTTTAAAGAGTCTTTGTACATCTACTGACACACTTTGGGTAAGACCAAGAAATTCAGCATGGACATTCCTCTTGTGTTGGTGTCATTTTTCTTTTGTGTGAAATAATAGAGGCATGTAAAGTACAGAATTTAAAGGTAGGTCCGTGCCACAACACTAATATTTACAAGGTGGAGATCGACAAATGATGTGACCTTGCAAACTTTAGCCTTTTGGGAACTTAATTTTCCCAACTGGTAAAATTCAAGTAACTCTGTTATAAGGCAAAGGCAACAACTGGTGACCATGCCTTGTTTAACAAGCTTCCCTATACTGGAGAACCATCTACTTATGGAAGGTCATTATAATATATTTAGATATATGTGGTTTAGATAAATGTGGTTTATGAATATATAATAATAATGTCAGGAAAAATCATTATGCATTGAAACAAATGTAAATCTTGAAATCAAAATGGACTAGTTGACTTATTTCTTTTAAAGAATCTATTTACATATTTTTAGAGAGAAGAAAATGAAGAAAAAGAGGGAGAGAAACATCCATGAGTGAGAGAAACATTGATTGATTTCCTCTCACACACCCTGGCTGACTGAAGGCCTGGCCCACAACTTAAGCATGTGCCCTGACCAGTGAACTTTCCCTTTCTTAGCTGATGACCAACACACTGAGCCACAAAAATCAGTGCCTAGTTGACTTTTTAAAATTTTTAAAATTTGTTTTTAAATTTTAAAATATATTTTATTGATTGTGCTATTACAGTTTTCCCATTTCCTCCCTTGACTCCCCTCCACTCTGCACACCCCCTCCCACCCACATTCCTCCCTTTAGTTCATGTCCATGTGTCATAAGTTCTTTAGCTTCTACATTTCCCATACTATTCTTGCCCTCCCCGTCTATTTTCTACCTACCATCTATACTACTTTTTCTCCATACCTTTTCCCTCTCTCTCCTCCTCCCACTCCCCTGTTGCTAGCCCTCCATGTGATCTCCATTTCTGTGGTTCTGTTCCTGTTCGAGCTGTTTGCTTAGTTTGCTTTTGTTTTTGTTTTAGGAGTGGTTGTTAATAATTGTGAGTTTGCTGTCATTTTACTGTACATGTTTTTTATCTTCTTTTTCTTAGATAAGTCCCTTTCACATTGCATATAATAAGGGCTTGGTGATTTTGAACTCCTTTAACTTGACCTTATCTGAGAAGCACTTTATCTGCTCTTCCATTCTAAAGGATAGCTTTGCTGGATAGAGCAATCTTGGATGTAGGTCCTTACCTTTCATGACTTGGAATACTTTCCAGCCCCTTCTTGCCTATAAGGTCTCTTTTGAGAAATCAGCTGATAGTTTTATGGGCACTCCTTTGTAGGTAACTGTCTCCTTTTCTCTTGCTGCTTTTAAGATTCCCTCCTTCTCTTTCATCTTGGGTAATGTAATTATGATGTGCCTTGGTGTGTTCCTCCTCGGGTCCAACTTCTTTGGGACTCTCTGAGCTTCCTGGACTTCCTGGAAGTCTATTTCCTTTGCCAGAATGGGGAAGTTCTCCTTTATTATTTGTTCAAATAACTTTCCCATTTGTTGATCTTCCTCTTCTCCTTCTGATACCCCTATAATTTAGATGTTGGGACGTTTAAAGATGTCCTGGAGGTTCCTAAGCCTCTCCTCATTTTTTTTTTTTTGAATTCTTGTTTCTTCATTCTTTTCTGATTGAATGTTTCTTTCTCCCTTCTAGTCCATTCCATTGATTTGAGTCCCAGTTTCTTTCCCATCACTATTGGTTCCCTATACATTTTACTTTATTTTACTTAGTGTAGCCTTCATTTTTTTCATCTAATTTGCAACCAAATTCAACCAATCCTGTGAGCATCCTGATTACCAGTGTTTTGAACTGTGCATCTGATGGGTTAGCTATCTCTTCATCGCTTAGTCATATTTTTTCTGGAGCTTTGATCTCTTCTTTTGTGTGAGCCATTTGTTTTGTCTTGACACACCTGTTATGTGGTGAGGGGCAGAGCCTGAGGTGTTCACCAGGTAGGGTGAACTCCACCCCTTCTACCTGTCTGGATGAATCTGTCTACTTTAACTCCTTGGTTGCTGGACTTCCATACAGTTCAATTTTCTGTTGGTATTGGTTGTTTTTTTGTCTAAATTGTTGTTGTCCTTATTTTGGTTGTGCGAGGAGGTGCAGTGTGTCTAGCTACACCTCCATCTTGGCTGGAAGTGGTTGACTTTTTATATATCTGTTTGTAGTTGGGTTCCTTCCATTTGGCCTTCTGGGATTCTTCATACTGTGTTTCATCCTTCTCACCCTAAATGATATATGTAATCTTTTAGGTTTCAAGGCAGGTTAATTTTTGCAGTTAAAGACAATTTTCCACTGGTAACACTGATACTTGTCCCTTATTCAATTACTCTCAAATGGGTCATCAGGGCCAAAGATGGACATGCAAAACAATATTGTGTTACTATGACTCAAATATTATGGATTACTAATGTACTAATATATATTACATTTAAAAAGAGTATTGCATTTGTAATCACTCATCCTTAATACTGAAAAATGTGGTTGTTTGTTAATTTAGATGTTTTATTCACTTCTGGAGCTACTTATTCTTTGAAGTTCTCCTCTGTCCCAAAGTGTTAACATTATGCTAGCTGTCTTAGATCACCTTTAAGCTATTTCTGTTTCCATTTAATGAGAGACTTACAAGACTTTCTGAGATGAAAGAGTCTTTAAAGATGATCTAATACAACCTGTTACTTTTTCATATAAATGAAGGAGATTGTTCCAAAAAGGCTACCATGCAGATACACTTTACAGAAAGAGAGATGTACCTAAGCTGTGCCTTTAGGTACCTAAGATGTATCTGAAAGTCAGATAGTCCAAACTCTCTGAGTTTTCCCAGATGCTGTATGAGTGAGAGGGCTTGCACGTGATCACTTTTCCTAGCATTCTGCCCACTCCAGCTGATGGCAAGCAGGGCAGAGATATCACAGCAGAGGCCTCCCCTGCTGAGTACTGCCCATATTGTGTGTTCATAAGCAAGATTGTATTTTTCAGCCATTGTGTTTTGGATGGTTTGTTATAAAGCCTTAGAAACTGGCACAGAAGCCCAGAATGATGAAGTGACTTGCCGAAAGAGACACAGCTGTGCCCAAGTTAGGGATAGGTAATAGGAGTGTTTTGATTCTGAATTTAATTTTTTCTAATTTACTATGTTTTCTTTTTTCCCCAACACATATTTTGTTTAATTTTCATGAAGCTATTTGAAAGTAAATAACAGTACTTTGATATTTTTTCTTATTACTACCATAGATTTATTGTTGTTATGAACATAGCTTTACTTTGAAAGTGAAGGCCAAAATATTTCCCCTCCCCACTTTAATTCTATTGTGTAAAATAGTTTCATGTTTCCTGCTAATGGCAAAAACCTGACCGAAAGGCTCTAACAAATACTCAGATATGCACAACCCATCCTCATGTGCATCTGGTGAGAAAATAAGTGCTCAAATTCATGAAAAAAAAAATTGCTCACCTGTGTGCATTTGTGTATTCCAAATAATCACAATAAAATGGGGATTAACCACAAGTTAACCTTGTAAAGCATAACTTGCATTATTTCCAGGTTATTTTCAGTGTTCTGAGCATTGAAATGTTGCAACTGTGATTCAAGCTAAATTGGTTTTAATAATTTTGGTCTAGGTGACTAACACAATAAAATAATTAGGGGAAAAAGCTTACATATTCACCTACTTAGCAAAACTACAGTTTGGTTCAACATTAGATACAATAAGTTATGCGTTTATGAGATAAACAAATTTTTTTTCACTAAAATTTTGACTTGGAAAGTGTTTTTTTAATTTCTTGTTTTAACTTTTTTCTTTTAGGAAAATCAATCATTTTACATTGTTGCTATCTTTTGCTAACTATAAATAGGAAAGACAAATAGATCTTCTCTGTGGGGACACTGAAGAAATACTCAAGAGTCTCTCCTATCTAAAACTTTCTTTAATTATTAGAACATAAAAAACACCATTATCTCCAGAAGGCCCCTTCAAATGTTTATGTATTACATGTACTGTGACTTGTATATTGACACAAGGCTAGACAACTTCCCATTAGTATTATGTAACCTCACAACAATATTAAGAGATAGACTTTATTCTTATTTTCAGGGTTTTGTACCCCAGACTCAGAGAGGTTTAATACATTGTTCAAAGTCACATATTGGGTACATTGTAGTGTCAGAACACATATCTACTGAATAGTTCTCTCTTGCATCTTAAATTCAATTTTCTTTCCACCTTACCATATTCTCTCCACTAAACAATGTAGTTTGTTTAATTACTACATTCTTTATGTCTGATGAAATAAGTTATACATTAAATATATAGGCATTGTGAAGAAATGAGACAGACCAATTTCTCATGCTAAGGACAGAAAAATGACTTGTGTGAGAGGAAATGGGATAGGGCAGTGGAAGTATCTAGATTCAGAAAGAAAACAGTTAACAAAATGGAGCAAATCTGATAGATAAAAAATGAGAAAGGGAGAAAAAGGAGAGTAAACTCCCAAAGTGAGGTGTATTTAAAAAACACACATTTTATCCATTTTGCAAATTGTTTTAGGGACAGGCATGATTTTAAGGAAATAAATGAATGGTCACTTAATTTGACTAAAGAAAGCCATTTTATACTGTTTTTAAAAAGTTAAAAAGTTGCCTATTCAAATTAGATAGCTTCTTTTCCTGTTGTAAAATACAACAGAAAAAGAATTTGTCTTTATTTTAAAGAATTTGAGTAATAAAAATTGGCCAATATATTACCTTTAAATTTAGTCTGTGAGTGAAAATGAGGATCCAGCAGATTAGGAGATGCTGGAATGCCAGACAGGGCTGATCGCTGTGGAGGAGAAAAGAACAGAAGGTTAGATAGGAAAAGTATTAGACTGCAGTGCAGCTCTGAGGAATTTTTTGAAAAGCTGATAGGGAGTTCTTGAGCCAAAATTGCTGTTGAAAGGAATTATGTATTTTACAAGAATGAGTCTACCAGAGTATGCCTGTCATATTCAGTCATTGTCTGGAAACAGTGTTGCAAATGGAGCCTTGGTGTGAATGGTGTATTCAATCAATTATGCTCCCCACACTCAGATATTTAAGAAGTGTATGTTCATGACTGTCAAAGACCATCCCTTGTGCCACACAGATCTGTCTCTACACAGGTCTGAGAAACAGCTCCTCCATAGTTCCTGTAAACCTCTCTTCCTGTGGGGAAATTTGGAAGAGGGAGGTTAGTAGGACTAACTACAGACCTTATAGCTCTAGTTATCTCAGGCCACAATCAACATTCATCTTCCTTCTCTTCTGCTATCCATTCTAATGGCTCTTCATTGTTTGCTATCATGCTGGCAGGTCTACATGACCCAAACCTTAGTTTCTGAAGGGTCTAAATCCTTAGAAGCCCATCTCAGACTGAGGTTGCTGTCTGTGTCTTCTCAGAAGGTGGCTACAAGGCTCCCATGTGGATTATGTAAATTCCACATATATTCCTCTTTGGCTGCAATGTGTAAAATAGCCCTATGTCCAATGCCAGTATGGGGGCTCCTATTTTCACCTGCTAATCCTTAGTCACAAGAAGTGCAAAGTCTTTTGACAGAAGACATAACTTGTAGTTCAATAGGACTTTTGCTGTGGCCCTTTGGGCAAAAGTGTGGCCCCTTTGGAAGCCAGGAGCTTCAACCCTGTGGAACCCAGAGTTGCAGGAAGGAAAGCACAAAGTTTTCCAGTGAGTCATTAAGAGGATTTGAAAATAAAGCCTCTGCTGTTTTCATCTTTTAGTTCTTAGGACCATGAATTGCTCCTGTTGGTGATACAGAATTGAATAAGTGTCTCTATTTGAATGCCTACAATGTTTGTCCCGAAAGTATCCAGCCACGCACTATGAAAAACAGAGACATTTATTGAAGAAGATACCAGATACATTGTACTTAGGACAATGACATCTCAGTCCCATTTGAAGTAAGCACCTTAGGACCTCATACAGTTCTAGTGTCTCTTCCACTGTTCAAAACACTGCAAAATCCTTTGTTGGAATCATCATCAGCTGCCTCTTCATATTTTCCTGAATCTCACTGATGGTCTGAAATCTTTTCTCTTTCAAAGGTGACTTTAGTTTTGGAAGAATCCTGAAGCCACAATGCACCAAATGTGAGCTGTAGGGGGGCTGAGTCACCTGGGTGATTTAATGTTTTGTCAAAAAGCTCTGCATAAGATATGTGATACATGAGCAGATACATTGTCATGATGAAGCTGCCAATCACTAGTTTCCCATTGCTGTGGCCATTTTTATCACAATGCATCTCTCAAATAATGAAGAATGTTGAAGTAGTACTCCTTATTTATTTTTGGGCTAAAGGGGTGTGCTCATGATGGACGACACCTTCCCAATCAAAAAACACAGTTAACATGGTCTTCATCTTGCAGCGACTTTGCCATGCCTTCTTTGGGTGTGGAGAACCAGGAAACTTTCACTGGGATGACTGGACTTTCATTTCTGGACCACAGCCATAGACCCATGATTCATCTCTGGTTATGGCCTTCTTGAGGACATCAGGTTCATTGATAGTGGTTTGTATCAAGTCATTAGCAACTGCAGCACAATGTTCCTGCTGCTCTGGTTGCAGAAGCCATGGAATGAATTTTGCTATGACACATTTTATGCCAAGATTCTGTGTCAAAATCTCACTCAGTAGTTTTTGAAATCCCCAGATCAGTGTCTAGTTATAATAGTCACAAATCTTTGTTGATTGCAGCCTGTACATACTCAAGGTGTTCTGCACATTCTCAGGTGTTCTGCTTGTTTCAGGCCTTCTAGAATGTGGATAACTTTCAACAGATTCTCAACCATCTTTGAAGCATTCATGCCATACTTTATTTGTGCTGCAGTCATTGCATTTTCCTCAAAAGCCTTCTGAATCATCCAAAAAGTTTCTGTTGAAGAATGTTCAAGTTTAAGGCAAAATTCGATACAGATCTGTTACTCTACTCACTCAGTCATTTTCAACATGACAGCCACACAGTATACATGCTTACTTAACGATGTCTACAGCTCCCACTGACTAGTACAGTGAAGTCATCATTGTTCATTCTTCATATATGTGCATTCCAGTCCTCTCTCCTTGGCTGCCAGGTTACATAGATGTTGCACAAACCATTGTCTTTATATTAAGAATGGCTTGACTTTTTCCAGATAGACCTATATACTCTATTCTGAGAATGGCAGCCCATACTTTCAGAGTATTGTTTATGAGCTGATGCTTCACCTGCACCTATAAAGAGTTGTTCCAGCATTATATGAGACCATCTACTTTTGGATAGTATGCTATGTGATTTAACCAATGGATCTCCACCCTCATACCCCATTTGCTATAAGTTGGGTCCCCTGGGCAGATTCTATACCATGTAGGATTCATGCCTGTGGAACAGACATTATATAAGCTTTTTGGGTAATGGTACTGGCTAAGGGGATGCAACAAGAAAAACAAACCCATACTGGGGTCTATACTTTTATAAGAAATATTGGAAGGTACCCAATGTAGTAGAATTACTACCACATGGTCAGTAGATCATGTCTTTGAGAAATAATGTTGTATTATGGGCTCACTGTTATTTTCATTGCTGATAGATTGGATGTTCAGAGGCAAAAGTAGCTATCTTGACCTTGCTAAATAGGAGTCCTTATCATTGAGAGGCCTCCTTATTCATATACCCAGTCAGGGTGGCTGATGATGATGAAGGCTGGCTAAAGTCAACTGTGCAAGGCATTTTGGTTGCAAGCACCTCTTTCGTGGTTAATGCTTTCTTGTAAGCATTACAATGTGATTTAAAAACCTTCATACTTTGTGCTCACTCCCGTATATCTATCCACATGTCCCTACTCTGGACGTCTTTATTTTTATTTTTTTAATTATTATACTTTCATTCCCATGACCAGATGTCCTGGCCACTGACTACTGCCTCAGAATATATATATGTGAGTATCAAGCTACTTTTTATTTAAATAATATAAGTGATAAGGCACACTGCTCACAACTCTATCCATGAAGAAAATTTTATTTTCCTTCTCCACTCAATTCAGGGGCCCCTCTTGAGTGTAGATATAATTCATTTCTAGATTACATCCATATGTTGAACTGAATGATCCCTAGAACACACTTGGGATTTTTTTCCTCCTTCACCTGCTTAATGACTACCTCTATATGACCATAGATGTGAGAACCAGTCTCACAGTGGACAGTTCCAGCTGCATAGTCACTTTGAACCTGAGAGTCAAGCATCTATTTCTGTTAGGAGCTGGAAACATGGTAGAAACAGTTTTCCAGAGGAAATGCAATTCTCTAGTGCAGATGGCATAGCCTTACTGCAGAATCCTAGGAGCCTATTTTAAGATTCTCCTGCTGAGGCTTTCCATCAGCTCCATATTCATTTTTCCCTACCGCTGACACCTCCAACACCACAGATTCTGCTGGATCATAAGGGCAAATGACAGGGCTGCTTGTATCATGGCCTAGACTCCTGCAGAGCACTTTACTGCTCTGCATTGCTCCCAAAGCTAGCAGTTTTCCATGTCACCAGAAGAATGGTCTGGAGCAATAATCCTAAACTTGGAATAAATGAGTTACCTCCAGAATCCATCTTTCAGAACGAGTGAGGTGCCAGCCTTTACTAGGGAGAAGTGGGCAACCTCTGCACACTCTGACAATCCAAGGGTGTGGTTTCAGGAGCCAACACTCTTAGGAACATCCATCCAGATATCTTCATTTCTTATTTCAGAATCCTAGGTCTTAGCAATCAGGTTTTAGCATGGCAGACTTTCCTTTGCTGAGCATTTACACATTTCTGGAGCTCTGTAACCTAAGTATTAGATCTTCTGTTTGCTGCTCAACTGTGACTGCTCCTCTACTACTCACCCAAATCTGACTCACGCATTTAGTCTAATTGCTTGTTAACAACTCAGATTTTTCTTACTTGGCTGTAGTGTGTCATTACGATGTAGCAGTTACCAGTCAGCTCTGTTGTCTTTGTAGTCATTTTTTCCCCTATTTTTCAAATACATGAGTCATTACTCCTGCAACGACTTTATTTCTTCAAATGATGTTTCCTCAGGTCACTTTTAATGATATTTTTAGCAAGTGAACATCATGTTCCAAGACTTGTCCATGCCCCACATATTATAATATCCCCTTTGCCTATTGTACAGAGTGAGCCAGACCCAGACCCCCATCTTAGCATTTATTTTCTTTAGACTGCTCCTGTCACCAGTTTGTGCTGGGGTGGGTCCTCTGAGAAAGAGAACTAAGACAGGTTTAGATATGCAAAAGTCTTATTGTAGAAAGCACCTGTGCGAAAAAATGAGGAGAATTATCAGACTGTAATGCAGCTATGACCCATATAAAAGACAGAGGGAAAAAAAGTTAGGTAGGAAAAGTCTTAGGTTGTGGTACAGTTTTAATAAAATTCCATCAACACTGGTCAGGAGCCAGAGTCACCTGTCAAGCTAAAGTTGCCCATCAGAGGAGTTTCACATGTTGCAAGAATGATCTGCCTTGGTATTACTGCCTCACATATTCATTAGTTGAGAGCAGTGTTGGCACAAACAAGGTAGTAGATTCAGAACAGAGCATCTGGGACCATCTGTCAGTTATGTGCTCTAAAATTAGAACTGAGAGGATCATGTTCATTATTGAGGAATTTGGGGACATTGGAATTTTGGTTGTAAGACCAGGAGCATCTTGGGATGGTTTGTCATTCTAGATGTCACCATCACCATGATTATCATTACTAAATAAAATCTTAAATTCTTAGCCCCTTTTCATCTTTTCATTACAGCAAATAAACTGGGTATTTTAGACAACTAAATTCCTCTTTCCAACCTTATTTTTGTCTCCTATCATTCCCTCATGTTCCAATGGACAGCATGTTCCTTGTGTCACATCCTCAAAGCTTCTTCCAAGTATACTCTCCCAAATAGATGCAATCATTCATTTTCTGGATTTTTACTACTATTTCTGCATATCTTATTTAGTTTACTTTCTGTTTTGTATTTGCTTGTGTACATTTCTCTATTCCCTTCCTGACTTTCATTTTCCAAGAGGGCAGAATTTAAATCCTATTTATATTTATACCTTCATTATTATTGAAAAGGTCCCTTTTTAAGTAACATATACTCAGCTCAAGCTTGTTTTCCATTTTCAGTGCCCATTGAACTGGCACTGAAGAGTTCCACCATATATTATTGATAACTGTCCTGTGTATTTTCTTCTATTGGCATATTGTAATTTCTTTAAAGTTAGGCAAATTCATTTCTAGGATCCTGCATACCAAAGCCATAACTGTGTTTCAGGATTAAATTTTCAAAAGAAGCAAGATTATCTACGTAAAAATGATCATATAGGATTTTTGAGGCAACTATTTCTATACTATTTTTTGTACTTAAGTATAGGTCATGTATAGTAAAATACTCAGATATTAAGTGTGCTTTTCATTCACTTTTGATGAGTGAATATGAAGACATCACTTTAGCAAGTTCTCTCTTGCTCCTACTCAGGTAGATAATATACATGGCCCTCAATAAAAATTATTAATTTACATTGTTTTTAATTATTAGCAGATTTTCTTCATAAAAAAAGAATTACTGTGATAATTTTTCTAAAAATCCAAGCAAACACAATTACATACTCTACTTTTCTTTTTTTTCCCTTACATTACTTCATTGTTGTTCAATTACAGTTGTCTGTATTTTCTCCCCTTCTCACCCCCTCTCCCTCCAAACCCACCTTCGTCCCTTGCTTCATCCTCCCCCTTGGTTTTGTCCATGTGTCCTTTATAGTAGTTTCTGAGATCCCTTCTTGCCAGTGTTCCCTCCTACCTCCCCTCTGGCTATTGTTAGATTGTTTTTAATTTCAATGACTTTAGTTATATTTTGTTTATTTTTTTTCTTTTGTCAATTATGTTCCAGTTAAAGGTTACATCACATGATATTTGTCCCTCACTACCTGGCTTATTTCACTTAGCATAAGCTCTCCAGTTCCATCCATGCTGTTGCAAATGGTATAAGCTCCTTTTTTCTCTCTGCTGTGTAGAATTCCACTGTGTAAATGTACCATAGATTTTTGATTCACTCATTTGCTGATGGGAACTTAGGTTGCTTCCAGCACTTGGCTATTGTGAATTGTGCTGCTGTATACATTGGGGTGCATAGGTTATTTTGGATTGGTGTTTCAGGGCTCTTAGCGTATAATGCCAGCAGTGGAATTGCTGGGTTAAAAGTTCTACAAGGAGGACATAAAGAGGGCCCAGAGACACATGAAAAGATGCTCAGCATCACTAACCATCAGAGAGATGCAAATTAAAACCACAATGAGATACCACCTCACACAGGACAGAATGGCCAACATAAACAAATCAACAAACAAGTGTTGGAGAGGATGTGGAGAAAAGGGTACCCTATTGCACTGTTGGAGGGAATGCAGACTGGTACAGTGACTGTGGAAAACAGTATGGAATTTCCTTAATTACATACTCTTTTATATCATATTAACTATGATTCAATCCTAATAAAGTAAGATCATATTATTTTCAAACTAGAAAATAATCATATTATAAGGTTTGCTTGTGTCTATCTGTCATCTGCAAATTAAATAATATTTGTAGACATTTAAGGGACTATTGAGGTCATAACTTTTATTGATTTTTCAATAATGTTCATAATAACTTTTTCTTATCCTGAAAAAAATTTGGCCTGACATTGAGTACAAGAAACACATCACCATGCAAAGTGAAAGGTCATGGGTTCAATCCCCAGTTAGGGCACATACCTGGGTTATGTGTTCAGGCCGTGTTTGGGGCAAGAACCAGGGGTGAGTGTGAGAGGCAGCCATCTATCAGTGTTTCTGTCTCACATCAGTGTGCGTTTCCACCTCCTTCTCTTCCCCTCTCTCTAATAAATAAATAGATTAATTATTTAATTAATTTAAAAAACACCAACAATTTTAGAGCAAATTTGTGTGTAACTTTTAATATTAAACCTAATTTTGCTTTGCTGAAAATATGTGATTTTATGTAGCGAAATCTATTAACTTTTAATATAATGCATTCGTAGACAATGACTTTGAAATATATAGAAATGTCTGATTATTTATTTTAAAGGTAATTTCTACCCCTTTTATTATTTCCTTGGATGAGATTAATTAAAGTTAGATTTTTCTTCTTTTGCAAAAGAAATATAAAAATATTTCCTCTTTAGCTTAAAATTTTTAAATGTGAGATTAGGAAAAGCTAAAACTTGAAAAACACATAAAATTACCAAACTCATCAGTTTGTATAATTTTCACTTTGATATATCATAAGCTTTGAATTTCTTAATTGTACTAGCAAACACTTTATTATATTTATTTTGTACAAGGTCTTAAGTGATTTAACAAACATTGATTTGTTTAATCCTCATAGCAACTCTATTATTCCTAATTTACATATTGGGAAGTAAACAGAAATACTAAGTACCATACTTTGCCATCTATAATGTGCACATTTTTGCCCAAAATTTTGAGGGAAAAATAAGGATACACATTATACATGGGTAGTACTAATTCAGTATCTATACAAATGCTTTTAAGTCTTTTATTTATACTTATGCATTAAAACTATAACTCTAGAAAGCAATAATGATATCCATATCCAAAATAATACCCTGGCATATTATAATCAGTTTTGTTTCTAAATATAAATAAATAAAAATTGATTTAAAAATTTAAAATGAGAATTTTTTTCTGACAGTTTGGGCCAAAAATATGGGTGTACATTATACATGGCAAAATATGGTAGCTTGCTCTTGAACCATTAAGTAGTAGAGCTGAGATTTTTAACTCAGAAAATCAGAACACAGTATCTAAGCCTTTAATTATTATACTTCTTTCCTCTCTTTAGTAAAGTTCTTGAGTGAGTGATTTTTTTTTTCCCATCAGGGTGATGATGAAACAAAAATCTGGAAAGATTTGCTAGAAAAGCTTCTATTTTTAAGGTGTCTACTCCATCTTTGTCTGATTTACTAATTTGAAGCATTACAGAGAAACCAGGCATTTGAGAAACATGATTTCTATCCTTTTTCTATTTAAAAAGAAAATACAATGACAGTGTTTTCTGAAACAGGTTGATAGTTTCCTGAAGAAATGTCTGAGTGGGTGTCCCCTGAAGATAAACTACTTAACATCTTGTCTCAATTTTACAGCTTAATTTTGGAAGCTCAAAACAATAAATTAAACAATTTCTCCTTGGAGCTGGTATCAGTCCTCTTCTAATCTGAAGAAGATGAGAGTGTGACAGCACGTTCTTCTCATATGTGGCCTGGAAGTCAAAATTAGGCATATTAGGACTGTGGGAACTAAGTTAATGCATACAAAAAGAAAGCACAGTGTAATTTATTTGAGACAAACAAACCAGTGAATGCTTAAATAAATGTGAAAGATTGTTTTTGTTACCCTGTGAGAAGGAAAAGTTCAAAACTTGAAAATGGGATTGCTTTTATAAAAAGTATGTTTAATGCAAATTTCATTCAGGACAAAAACGCCAGGCAGCTATATAAATTCTTACTTGATAAAAGAGTAATTTTATTTTACTTCTTAAAAGATTGTATTCATTTATTTATTTTTAGAGAGCAGGGAGGGTGATAGAGGGAGAGAACCATTAATGTGTGGTTGCCTCTCATGCACCCCCTACTGGGGACACAGCTCACAACCCAGGCATGTGCCCTGGCTAGGAATTGAAGCAGCCACACTTTGGTTCCCAAGCCGGCACTCAATCCACTAAGCCACACCAGCCAGGCATAAAAAGTAATTTAAAGAGTATGTATATCATCTAAGGTTTCATAATATTCTACCTTAAGGGGGTTAAGATATCTAAAACCTATGAAGTCTACAAATTTTATCTTATTAACTCAAGAGGATGAAGTTCTTAGTGATTTTTTACTGTAAGAAAGTTGCCCACTAGCATTTATACTGATTTGTCTTTCTCAAAATAAAATAGACACATATAATTCATTGGCACTTTAATATCAAATCCCTTTAATATGAAATTTTGAGAAATTGAGTCTTTACCTCCAAAATGTCTGAAGAAAGGCTTTCAAAGTTGGAAAAGAATAGAAAGTAAAATTTAATTCACATTTGTAACGAGGCATCTGATGGATTCATCGCTTTTGCTTACCACTTTTCTATAAATGATCTTATTGAACTTTCCTCCTGTTATGAAGAAGACCACATTTATTAAATTGGTTCTTTTCTGAAGTAGATTTCCATGAACTATATTGTACATTTCTTCTAATCTAAATGCTCCTAGTCTGCACTGATCAACCAAAGTCTGATTTCTTTAGTGAATCCTTCTCTGATGACCTTGACTAACTCTGCTTTCCTCTCACTTTCTGTAGCTTTCACAGTCTGCATCAGGGGTTTCACTTAGTGTGTACCTGCAGTGTGCCCAGATGGGGCATGATTGGAAAGTAGCAGGTGCACCAATAGAACTAACCTTGGTTTTTTTATTATAAAACCTACTTGCTTAAAAAGATTTCATTTAAAAATGTGTGTGTTTATTTATTATTTTAATAAATTATTTACTACAAATATATTATTACTCTCTTAAATATTATGATTTAATACATTATAAAATATATGCCCAAATGGAATCTTAAAGGATGACAAATAAAAAAAGTAAAAAACCCGATTTAACATTTTCTTGCATTGCCTTAGATTTTCTTGGTTTTCCTAGCCACTTTCTACAGTGTGTATGCATACCCAACTTTGATGTCACTTGTCTAAAATGTGACTTGATATGTTAAATATATATATATCAAATTGTTCTAAAATTATTTTTATAGATTCAAAAAATGCAGGAATTTCAATGAGAGGAACAATTTAGGAGGTGAAAATGAGTTCTAAGAGAAAAATTAGGGGAAAATAATATGAATCTAGAGCTAGACTGCACATTATAGAATTCTGTAATTTTGCTAGATATTAGCAGTCAATTTGTATACCATTTAACTAGTTTAGTTAACTAAAATTTAATTATAGTGCAAAAAGAATAAAATTTAACTAGTAACCAGTGCAAAGAGAAATATAAATTTGAAGTCTCAAAATATCTATATAATTTAAAATATATTTGAAAAAAATCAAGTAAAGAATACATTCCTGTGGAATAGGATACACTTATAAGTTCAATAACAGCCAGCTTACTGGAAGTGGATACATATCAAAGAAAAGTAATCTTGTGAGCTGCCTTGTGATTTGGGTTGATTTTGGCATAAATTATAGAACAATGATTTTTAAAGATCTAGGATGAGAGGCATATCAGAGTCAACTGAATAATTTTTTTTCAATTTTTTTTTTCAAGATAGAAGCTTCCCCCAACTAGAAGGGAAAAAAATCCCCAAATATGATACTCTGGAGACTATGTCAATCTCTTCTCTTCTTGAAAATCCCTTAATAGTGAGCTGTTAGTATCAAAGAGATTATAATGCGGGAGAGGGTGGGATGTGATAGAATGGGAGTAGCATTTTATAATAAAGAATTTCACAAGACCATGGTCCCTATTAAATAACAAGTGGTGTTCTTATCTGTACTACTGATGAGTTAATTAGTAATTCTCAAATTGCACATGACCCCCAGACTAAGCAATATAAAATCTCTGAGATGTGGCTGCACTTTGGCATTTATTTATTTATTGTTTGTTTGTTTATTTACTTATTATGTTTTAGAGAGAGGGGGAGGGAAGGACAAAGAGAGGGAGAGAAACATTGATGTAATAGATAACATTGATTGGCTGCCTTTTGTACACACCCCTACTGGGGACCTAACATGCAGCCTAGGCATGGGCCCTGGCCAGGAATTGAATTTGAGACCTTTTGGTTTGTGGTACCATGCTCAACCAACCCAGTCACTTCATTTCAGTTAGGACTGTTATTTTTTGTTTTCACTTTACCAGGCAATTCTAACCGGTATCCATATAAGAATTACTGCACTTCAACTGTGTAAAGGTAGACCTGTAGCTGAGACTGGAGTTAGTGGCTGGAGAGGGCTTCTTAATGGAATAATCAGAAAAGGGAGGGAATGATAACATTGAGATGAGAGGACAGATGTTGAGAGAAGATAGGAGCCAGAGCTAGGTGTGAGGCTGGGGCACAGTATAAAGCTGCCACTTGAGAAATCACCCATGGTGGCTGTGGCCAAAGTACTTTTTTTAGAATAAAATTATGTAAGTTTCAGTTTGAAGGTCTGATATTATAATAAATCTCCTTATCCCATGCTTCCATAAATTCGATGACATTGTATTTCATGTCTGTATATGGTGTGTGCTTCATGTTTGTATGAATATTTCTGCCTGTGGATATGGGTAGGAGAGTAAGAAGTGGATTATGGAAAAAGACTAAATTTGGTATCTGTGTTAAAATGACAGAATGCACAAATAAAATATTGCACTGAGGTGCATGATGGTTGGTAAATGTAGGATTGACATAAGAAAGTCTCTTTTCCCCCCAAATTAGAGAAGGTGATTTTTGAAAGAGTAAAATATAGAGTTTGGATTAGCAGTAACTGTCATATCTGTCAAAGTTTTAGAATAAAAATCACCTTCAGTTTGGAAATCATTATTTTAGACAAGTTAGAGATATTAACAAATTGCATGTCCTTAAGGCAGCCTTTGTAAGTGTAGAAACAATTATATTTTGGGGCCTATCTGTTAAGGTCACAGCTGATAAATGACAATAAAACCATGGAAAATGCTTATATTTATGACCTCAAAAGAAGAAGGGTATCTGCAACCAGCTCATCTCAAAGTGGTATTTAACAATTAAGGTCTAAATAAAAGTCGGTGGTTAGAAGGGAGGTAGGGGGTGGGGTGTCTTACTTTCTATTCCCAACAATTAAAGTTAAATTGGGGTTCATAAGCACAGTACCATGAGTTTATATAGATTGCATACACCCAAACCTTATTTGTATATAATAACAAAAGCTAAAAATACAACAACAACAAATCTTAGCAGCTTTCTCTATGTTAAAAAAAAGGTACACTAAATGACAATAGTTGAATAGTCACAAAATAAAACAACTTTTAGCTTGAACCTAGGCCTGATGTTTATCAAGAAACCAGAGCACACTTTATGTAGAATTTCTCATAAGTTAATGTGTACTTTTGGAACTGAACATAATTGTCTTTATTTTTCAAGTATGGGATAGAGTATAATGGATTCAACAGTATGAAAACAAAAAAAAAATTGATAGATAAATTAAGCTATCAAAATTTATAGGTTTTAGTACTCACAATTTGGAGCTGTCCTGAAGTAATTCTTTACGTTGGACATTCTTAATGAGTTATATGTAAACTGTAAGAAAGTTTTACCAGAATCTATTAATAAAGATTACTGCTCTCTATCAAATTTACATAATTTTCTTATTTTAAAATCTGAGCAAAGTAATTCTCCTAATTGTCAACCAGATTCTGAGCTTCCATGTCTTCGTTGACCAAATTATTTTAGGAACTAAGTATTATAATCTATCCTTGTTACGAGCTTTGATGACCAAAGTAACATCCTTCCAGAAGGATTTATTCATACTCAAATTTTTTAAAGGTAAAAGAAAATTTATAGTAAGAATTTTGTCTAATAAATGGTGGGAGTAGCTTCTAATTCTTTAGCCTGAGCAACCATGGCTATATGTATATATATTTGCTATCTGCTAATCTTTTTCACATTAGATGCTCATTCTCTTGGTCTTGCTTAATGCATTACCACATGATTGATTTGTTCACATATTTCTCAAATATTGCTAATGAAACAATGCAAGGAAACCTTTCAGTTTCTCAGGGCCCTGGTCTAATGGACTTAACCTATCAGTTGATTCAGCATTATAAATTAATCTATTTACAAAGTGAATATCTGTGAGATGTCTACTGCACATGTGATTGCATTGGCAAAGTTGGGTCCCCTGCAGTCCCTACTTGTCAGATATCTCACAGTCTATTTCTGAAAAGAAATAAAAAGATGTAATATCAGCTCAATATGAATAAGTGTATTTGCAAGATGCAGTAGTATATGTGAAAAAGAATGCCTCCTGATCATATGGAAAAAATGCTCACCAAGATGGCAAAGGTGTTAGAAGTGATTCAAGTGTAAAAGTCACATGTAAATTTAGTGTCCTTTTTTGTTGTACTTATAAACATTGTTATAAATGTCTTCTTTGAACTCCTGCAAAGATACTTGTCTATATTTCTTATATTCTGCTCATGCTATACTATTTGAACTAGCAGTCACTTTTGTGTGTGCATACACTGTGTTGTTTTATAAAGTTGAGCATGTACAGTTTCTTGTGGTAAGGGCTGTGTCTTCCTTGTATCTATTCCCAATAAATCTCTATACAGTACATCACATTTGTTCATGTATTCAATACGTGAGGCTCCATTCTAGGGACCAGGGGTAAAACAGTGAACAAAATAAAGTCCTAGCCCTCAAGAGATTATATTCTTGTGAGACAAGACAGACTCTAAACAAAACTACAATAAATATGTAATGTGTTTACAGTAATAAATGTTATAAGTGGAAAAAATAGATTTGGTAAGGAAGATAGAGCATGACAAGGGAATAATCTTATGGAGTAGTCAGGGAAAGTTTCAATAATAAAAGGAATATTTAAGCTGTGCATATGTGTGGGTTAGGGGAGCATTTCAGACACAAGGAAAAGTAATGCAAAGAACTTTAGACTAGACAGCATTTGTCTTGATTTAGGAAGAGGAAAGTCTGTTATTAGAGATGGGTGAGTGAGGGGGAGATAGAAAGAATATCAGGTGAGAGAGGGTTGAATGGTGTGGGTAGATCCTGGATATCATAGGAAGAAACCTTAATTTCACTTTTGATGAAATGGGTAATATTAAAGAGTTCGAGTGGAGGGAAGATAAATGTTCTTATTTATTTTTTTAAAAAAGGAACAATGTCCTCTAAGTGGAAAAAACACTCAGGAAGAAAGGGGGTCACAGAGACAGAAGTGGAAGATGGGCTCCAAGATAGGAGCCTATTGCAGTAGTTCAGGCAAGAGATAATAGTGATTTATTTTACATTATAAATAGTAGAGAGTGTGAGAAGTGGTTTGATGATGGATATAATTTGAAATAACAATAAAAAAGAGCCAAAATGCTTGATAACAGATGGAATTTGAGAGCATTTGGTTATGGATTAGATGGCAACTGTGAGAAAAATTGAGTAAGAACAGTGTGAGGCTTACGCCCATGAAACACAGGATGGATCTGCCATCCATCATATCAAGATAGCATGGGGACCTGCATTAGGTGACTACAGGAGAAGCTTGTTTCAGACAGAAATCCATAACTTGCCTTTTGTATATCAAGATCGACTTCTCTACATACAAGTGGAGATAAAAAGTAGATTGTTGTATATATGGGTCTAATGTTTGCAGAAGGGAATTGGACTTGTTTATTGTTGGGGACTGCCCTTCCTGGTCTCAGGAAGCTGTAACCTCCTGTGACTTAGGCTGACTGAGAGACCTCCAGACCAGGAGCCACTAAGGAGACAAAAATTATTCCCCTGGCATGAACGTGGGCTGTTCTGTGCTTGGCCTTTAATGCTTGATCAGTTAACCAATGATGGGTAAGATTCCTCAAGGAAGGAACAACCTAAGACAGGTACTGATCAGGTAAAGTCCTCTGGGATGAGACTTACAGGCCTGTGGAAATGAAGGGGCTGTGGAAAGGCAGGGGTGATCGACATCTACCCCTGCCCCCTCTTAGCCTGAGTCTTTGTACTTAGATGTGAGAAATCCTAGTCTCCTGGCTGCCTCTGTCTCCTGACCTTCTCAGGGCTAAGCAAATAGCCAAAGGGTGCAGCTCAGACTGGAGACGGTGGACCCCCCGGGGGTAATCAGGCCTGGGACATAGAATATGCAAGATCCTGTGGGATCTGTTTGCTGGAGGATGCTATTAACTTAGAATTTAAAGGCACAGACAGGAAACCAAAACTAGCCCTTTGAGCCATGTAGTCCTTTCATATGATAAAACTCCAATCTCTGCCCAGAATCACAGCAGGAGTTCTGTTAGCATCTTTGTAAGTTACCTGTTCCCTTTGATCCTTTCTGCCAGTCTGTGAATCCACAAACTGAGTCAGCTTTTCTCAATAAAAATCTGCCTGGGAATGGACATGGCATACTCCCCACTAGAAGGGGTGGCCATGTTCTCTATATCCCCACAGAATCATGGTAGAATTCTGTGCATTGTGTGTGTTTTAATGAACATCTGCAGCCAAGATGGATACTGCAGGATGGCCGGGACGGTATTCTTTCACAGTTTATAATGCTTGATATTTATGCAAAAGCAATGCTAATTTTTATTGGTTGATTTACTTTTTCAATAATGAATACATGTTATCTGATACCTTTATAAAATAAGAAAAGTCAAGTTCTTGCTTTCCAGATATATATTTTAAAATGGCATCTATGTTTTGCTTCAAACAATTGTGTATCTGACTTAAGCATTCTTGAGGACAGGGATATTTGGAATTATCCCAAAATAGGTTAAAAAATGACTATAGTTCATTTGAATCAGAATCCCAACACTTACTGATAAATGGTTTATTATATTAATTGCTTTTTCTTTATTTTCCGTAGTCTGTCACTGTGACAGAGGGAAATTATATTTGTCTTAAAGGATTTGTTTTTTTCAAGTGGCCAAGTAGATTATAACACAAAAAGTTAGTCAGTGGCAAAATTATTATTTAATGATTTGTCCCCAGTGTCTTCTGTTGGCTGTTTAATATCATTGGTCTATAATTGCTCCTCTTTATGCATATGTATGTATGTATGTTTCATTTATAACCTTTAGATGCATTTTCATTTAAATATTCAAAAACAATGATTTAAAAATTCTATAATAGCATACAGCCATTCTTCAAGTATTTTAAAAACAATTTGTACAATAAGATCTTGAAAAACAATCTAAGGGGTATGTAGTTCACATTTGCTAAACTAGTATCTCAGAAGTAATAATTGGATGATCAGGCATTTTTAAGATGTACATTTTGAATGACCTTGTACTTAAAATATTCTTGATGCAGTTGAAATACCCTTCCATTTTTTTCAATTCTCTACTTCAAGACTTTGTTGAGTTGATTATCCCCAGTAGTATTCTTTTTATGTTTAGAGGACTCAGACCCCATGTAAAGAGAAAAACTATTGTCCAAAACATCATGGCTTGATATCAAGATGGCAAATTCATGGGGGATAAGATATGTATTTGCTGAGTTAAAGTAAGTAAGCAAATGAAGAAACAATAATAAATGATGGAATCAGTAATTTTTCATATATTTAAAAAATATTTTAAAAACACATTTGACTAGGTTCTTTCCTGTTGTTTTAATATTTTTCTTACTATATTAGTAAATTATCCTGACGATTACTTATACATTAGCACACCCAGGATATTAACCCCAAAATAGTTATGCAATGTGATTCTAATATGTATATTGCTACTTTCTATAGTATATATATGTGTGATTTTTTTTTTCTTTGTATCTTATCCATAGCAAATGATACCATCTACTGGACAGACATGGGCTTCAATAAAATTAGCCGAGCTAAAAGAGATCAAACTTGGAAAGAAGATGTCATTACCAATGGCTTAGGAAGAGTGGAAGGGATAGCTATTGACTGGATTGCTGGTATAACCTTGGCTTTTTGGGGTTATATTTCACACCTATTTTTAAGGGCTCAATTTGCTTCATAAAAATTCTGATATTTTATATATTTATATATTACTTCTAGCCACAGGGGTAAATAGTCCTTTTTGCTTTTGGCTTCATTCTTTGTAATAATTTTGAGCCTTTGAATAAATGTTTTTATGTAGAAGCAGAGCACGTAGTGTTAACTTTGGCAATTCTCCTGAGAGTTCCATGAGGCAGGCAAACAGAAGTGTTAGTTCTCTTTTGCCTGAAGTCTGTAGAAAGTTAAAATAGATTCCTTCTCACAGTGAGAAAAGTTTCAACTTATTTTTAAGATATAAATGTAATATTATATGGTTTTAACTACAGGTGTGTGAGATGTAGGAAATATTTGCATATGTTTATTTATAGCTTTGTGCTTAGGAAATGTACACATTAAAATATAGAAACTAAATGATTTATTGAAAGTAATATAATGCTCAGAAGGTTAATAATTAGCCATAAATAATACATAGTTTCCTTTCTCACAACTGTATCATAAACACATCTATGTTTCTCCTAGGTAACATATACTGGACAGACCATGGTTTCAACTTAATTGAAGTTGCAAGACTCAATGGCTCTTTCCGTTATGTGATTATTTCCCAAGGCCTGGATCAACCAAGATCTGTAGCTGTGCATCCAGAGAAAGGGTAATTTTAAGAATTATATATATCTTTTGAGTGTTAAGTGAATTTTCTTATTTCATTTAAAAATATCTAGACTTCCACATTAATATTTATTTTAGTTACAATATCTGAAGCAAAACTCAAAAATATCTAACCAGTCAAAAAAGTTTATTTTCACTTGGTCATGTATAATTTAGTAATCGATGGGGTCACATTTGCTATGCAGTTCTTGAATGTGCGTGTAAATCCAAACAAGAATACCAACATGTCTTTAGATTCTCAATTTAAAGTTCTGCCCTAGAACTGTTTACATAATAGCTACTGAATTATTTGCTGAGAGAATGAAATAACCATTTGATAGCCAACCTTATGTTTTACTCTTTCTAAAGCCTCAATTTCCATTTATGTTCGACATATTCATCCTAAGCTTTTTCTGCCCCCTCTACTTGAAAGTAAATATGTCTGTCCTCTGATATTTCCATGTGGATGTTTCATAGGCAGAAAATGGTACATATCAAAAACTGAAATGAATTCAATCTATCAACAAGATTTGCTGATTTTCCCCTTCTAAATATTATCAATCTACCACTCTCCATCTTTACAGCCTCCACCCTAACTAAATCTGTTCTTACCTTGCATATATTCCACTGTGACTGATCTTGTAACCTCACAAAAGACTAGACCAACTTTGGTCTTTTAATACAAATCTACTGATATGTAAAACTTTTCATGGAATTCCCATTGACTTCCAAATAAAGTCCAGAATTTCCATTACAATCCTTCTTAATCAAACCCTACATAAATAATCAGTCTCAGTTTCTTGCTACAATTTCTTTTGGACTTCTTTTTCAAATAATTCCTATACTCTTCAACTCCCATTACCTGTAATGTTCTCCTTCTTACTTTTATCTTGCTAAATATCATTTTTCCTTCTTTGGTTTTATAAGTAGGTTAGATTGTTTTGTTATAAAGCACCAAAACACCAAGTGCTTTCATTTTTATAAATTCTATATATTAATATACACCCATTTATATTTACTTGTTTAGAAGCTCTCTCTTTTACTGAACTGGAAAATGCCTCTATTCTTCACTATGACTCTATAAGAGCAGAGCCATGCATAGTTTATTTCTCTGTCCCCAGAGTTTAGTACATTTGCCTGGTAAAAACTACACGGCTGATCAATAACCATTTCACTTTCAAACAGTACCATAGAAGTAGTCCTATTACAAAACCTCATAACCTCATATTACTCCCCACTGTTGTGTCACTGTGTATCTTGCATCGCTGGTATGACTTAACTTAGAGGGGTTTTTGTTTGTTTGATTGTTTTTAGGAATAGGTAGTTTATGATTAAATTGAACTCCTGTGCCTTTTGTAGTGGAAGAAAGTGAAGCTGTCATAGTCACCCAGATGTTTATTAGATAAACCAGTGTAAAGAACAGTTATGGAGAATGAATTCAGTCTATGTGAATCATAAGTCAACTCTTACAAAAATCTGCAACCTTTCCTATTTGTTTTGTTATATGTAGTTTTTCCAATATTATCCCTTGCTTTACTTTCTAGACAGATGCTATAAGGTTAAGTGGTCACATTAGGACAGTGAAAAAGGTAACAAACAAGACTAATACAGGAAAGAGAAATGATGGCAACAAATTTTACACCCCTTAAAACTAAGATTGCAATATATTTTTTAAAGATTTTATTTATATATTTTTAGCGAGAGGGAAAAGGAGGGTGAAAGAGAGTGAGAGAAACATCAATGTGTGGTTGCCTCTCACACTCCCCCTCCTGGGGACCTAGCCTGCAACCCAGACATGTGCCCTGACTGGGAACTGAACCAGTGACCCTTTGGTTCACAGGCCAGCACTCAATCTACTGAGCCACACCAGCCAGGGCAGATTACAATATTTTTTTCAAAATTGAAAAAGCTGCATTGGTTAGGAATGCTCTTGGATGCAAAGGACATAACATTTAACTAATGTGTGTTATCCCTAGGAGCTTCTCTTTCTCCCTATTTTCAACTACCATTTCTGTTTGCTAAGTTTTAATTTGTCTGATGCTTGATGTTATGTCTGCATTAATACAACATGTTTGACATATCATCAGGAAGTGTGTCCGCACCTAAAGGAGAGGGATGTTAGACAAAACACATTTTCCTTGCTAAACTGTATCATTTTATTTGGAAAGAGAAAGGTTTTGGTGTTAAACCCCATGTTGTAAACCTCAGATGGATTACATGCCCCACCTTAGATCAGTCAATAGCCAAATGGAAGAGATTATCTTGATATATTTCAATAAATTTTGTTTCCCACACCAAGCGGTACACACTAGGTATCTGAAAAAAAAATCAGTTTGTTTACTAGGGAAGATCTCGAGTGGATGAATTTCAAAGAGATAATATAAAAAAAAGAAGAAAAATGACTCTCTTAATTGTTCTATTTCAGTAATCATCCCAACTCACTGTCTTTTTCAGGTTTTTTTTTTTTTCCTTTGACATCTTAATGTTGGAGTGCACCCATGGATCAGTCTTTGTTGTTTTCCTCTTCTTGATTCGGTGATCTCATCCCACCTAAATGTTAAAGATTCCAACATGTATATACCCAGACCAGACCTTATTCCTAAACTCTAGATTTTTATGTTCAACTCAGTATTCACCTTATACATTTAGAGATCTGTGGCAGATTTTAATTCTCCAGATGATTGCCACAACATTTGATATGCTGCATGCTCTTCTTATAGTGAGAAGTGAAACATCTTTTCCATACTCTTGAATTTGGTTGGACTCGTGACTGTTATGAAAGTGATACTATGTAATTTCTGAAGCTATATCATAAAAGAAGATAAAACTTCTCCCTGCTTCTCTTGGGATGCTCTTAAAAGCTGTGAGGAAGCCAAGCAACTTCATGAAGAGGCCACATGTAGTTTTGTAAACTAACAATCCTAGCTAAGTTCCCAGCTGACAGCCAGCACCAACAGCTAGACCTGCTGAGTGAGGGGACCTTTAAATGGTTCCAGTCCCCAGCCATAGCCCTAACATTGTTGTCTTCACAGTTTATGTGAAGAAGAGATGAGCTCATGCAAAGCTGTGACCCAATTGCAAATTCATAAGCAAATAAATCAGTGTTGTTTTAAGCCTCTAAATTTGGAGCAATTTGTTAAGGAGCAATATGTAACTAGAATGAGATCCATCAGAAATTTTCACCTTAACAGTCTAAAACTAAACTAAATCTTTTTTCTATAATTGTGATTTCTCCGTTGGCTGATGCTAGTTCTGTTACCTTAGTTGCTTAGGCCAAAACACTTGGTATCATCTTTAGTGTCTCTTTTACTCTGTGTTCAATATACCAAGAATTCTGTTACTTTTGCCTTCAAAATATATTTATATTCTACTAACTTCTCACAAATTTTGTTGATACCAACCTAACCTGAATCCTCCCTCTTGCCAACCTTTCTGGATCATAGGGTAATATCCTCTACTCCTGTAGTCCTATAGTCAGTTTTTCATGTAGTGGCCTAATTATTCTTTTGGAATTTATGTAGCTGTCACTTCGTTGCTCAAATTTTACCAGCTTGTCCTTTTTTACTGTTTTAGAGATTGACAACAGTGTGGGAATTGACTGTGGGAGTGGGGGGGTGGGCTGGGAGGAGGAGAGCAAAAGAGGAAAAATTGGGACAACTCTAAAAGAATAACAATAAAAAAAATTCTAAAAATGATCACAAACCTAAAATGGCATTATTTTCTCCATTTAACAAATAAAGAAAATAAGTAAGCAATTTTTAATATATTACTCTGTCATCAAGTTATTATGTGAGAAAGTTAGGTTTTGCTAAATTCCAAATATTATGCTATATTACATGTGTATGTGTTTGTGTGTTACATGTTACATATAAACATATCTAGTGTTGTTTTAAGCATCATAGAAATTAATAAAAATCAAGCACATAAGAAAACAGTTTTAACAGTTTCAGAATAAAATTATAATGAAAATTTAGTAAAGAGAGAATAAACCATAATAAAAAAGGACAGGGAAAAGCCAGGAGAAAACTTTGAGTTGGGTCCGACTCCCCCATGTAGCCCCTGGACCTCAGCACGCCTGCAGACAGATGCCACGACTACTGAGCCTGGAAAGGGCGGGTGCAATTTTGTTTCATTTAAAGGATAAAACACTTGACTCTATTGACAGGTGTCCACATAACACCTGTTAACTTGAACATGAAAATGTTTTCTTCCAATACAATGATATTTTTAAATCTCTTTTTTATATTATAATTCATAATCAAACAATAAATCATTATAGCCTCAATAGAGAAAATCTGATCAATTGCTTGATCATGAATAATTATTCTAGTGATAGGAACAAGTATAATTTGAATGTTTTGAAATTCCATACACACACAGAAAGTGGTTTTGTTTCTAATAAAGAATTTCTTCCCTTCATGTTTGTAGTAAATCCAACAATTCATTTATTTTCTGGAGAACTTTTGTGCCTGGCCTGTTACAGATCCATGCAGTTCAGTTTAACAAGCCTCTGGCTTTTACTCATCAATCTCTCATTTTCTTTTTTATTTCTTATTGAAATCTAGTATACACCCTCAAGTTGTTATTCCAGACCTTTTCCCCTTAAGTATCTTTATACCTCTACAGCCCATTTTAGCATAAACTCTCCCTACTACTCTCTGTGGTGATTGGGAACACCAGGCAAAGGATCCCACACACACTTCACTCTGTTAGTCTGTTCAATGAATGTTTATTGAGCACTACACACGGTGAAACAGATCGTGTCAGTACATCTCCATTTCCTCCTCAGCCTTCAGTTCAGGACCTTTTGACAAAACGGAACTGCTTACCATGTGAGAGACACTGGCGGACACTGTGAAGTATGATGTCATAAGTAAGATGTTGCTTCTGTTCACGATGAGGTTTCTGTTTAAATTTGCAGTTTAAACAAGTACAAAATTCCAGTTAAAGAATAGTCTCATCTTGTAAAGTAAGACTCATTTTCAGACATAAAGAGATTAGATCAGTACAATTTAAGCTTCAAAATTGTATCTAAATCTCATCTTAAAGTAATAATTTCCATAAGAATATTATAAAATTATATTGAGTTGTAAAAGAAAAAGATAGCATATAATTAGAGGAGTTAATAAAAGTGAGGGTAGTAGCAGCAGTAGTGGTGATTGTTAGAGGCTTGATGGAGGAGACTTGAAGGAGGGTGTTTCCTGAGATAGAGTGGGGATATGTTGGCAAAACGGAGACCATCAGCAAGAGTTTAAGTACATGGCATGTGGGGAAGAGTAGGTGATGTAGTTGGAAAACAAGTTAGGGCCATAAAATAAACAATAAGATATGCCATATTTTAAAGTTACTGCCAAGGTGACAGCTTCATCAGTATACCAGTTAAGATCTAGACTGGTCCTGGCCCCTGTCTTCTAAGTCTCCTCCAGCCCCAAACAACCCACGTAACCAGAGATCAGAAGTGTGATGAGGGTTTATAGAAGTTGTAGCATTCCTTAAATAGGGAATTTTTTTGAAATGCTCATTTATTATACCAAGGAGAGTGTTATAGAGGCATGGAGAGGGTTCTTTCTCTGTTCTCAAGTCAAATAATGAAGAGAGCTAGAAGTAAATATATAAAAGGAAGACTAAAGTGAATAGAAAAGGACAATAAATAAAAACAAAATGTGTCATTCTCTTACCACAAGTGCTCAGACCAGGAGGAATCAGGTCAAAGTTGGACAGAGGGGAGAAAATTTTAAAATAAATATGAGATTTAAGTTTGGATTTATAAAGACTTGGTCTTTGATGCTAGAAAATTAATCTTAACAATATGATTCTGTTCTTTTAACTAAAATTGTTTTGGAAGTCCAGGATTCCTTCTGAGATAGAAAATTCTCAAGAAGAGATATTGACTACAGCATAAATGGAATCAGAAGTTGGGTAAATATAAAGTCTCTACTTATCCAACAGAGATCTGACTCTGCAGTAAAACATATTAGTGGAAGAGATTACCCAAGAAAGAGTACAGAATAAAATAAGTCTAAGAACAAAAATAGAGGGTATTTACAGTTAGGGAATGAATTGATTGAGGGGAAAAATAAAGAAAATTAACAATAAGGGAAGAGACAGAGAGTAAAACAACAATTTCAAATCTGCAGGAAAACAGCACTGTGTCATAGTCAAGGTAAGAGAGTTTTAGGGAGAAGATTGTGTCAGGAATAAAGATATTTGAAGGGATAAAAGCAGAACAGAACATTGGATTAATGATCAGAATGTTATTGTTAATTGTTATCAATTTCAGAAGATTGGTAGGGCAGAAGCCAAATATAAAGAATTAGTAAGTAAAAGATAATTAGAAAATAGAACTAGCACATTTAAGGTACAGTTACAGAAATGTGGGCAAGGAAAGAAAAGAGGAGAAAATAGAAGGTATGTTGAGAAGGTAGTAGGATATGGAAAAAGTTTTTCTTATTATCGGAGTAAGAGGATACTTCACATATTTATAGGGTAGGGGAAGAAACTGGCAAAAAAGAAGAGGAAGAAAATGTACTTGAAGAGAAGAAAAATTCCAAGGATTGTAGGAGGAGCCTTGCCATGGAAGAAGTAATAAGATGGATCAGTAATAACAGGAGGCACAAAATTGATAAGCAAGATTTTCATCTTATATCATGTTTCCCAGCATTGTTGATATTGGAAATAGAGCATTTTCACTGATAATTAAACTTAGTGTGTGTCCTTGCTTATGTAAGGCAGAGGCAAAATGGAGATGTGGGTTCCTGGAACAGTTAAAGATAAGGATCTGTGAGCTGGGATATTCACAGGATCATCAACACAAGTTATAAAAGGCCCTAAGTGTGTCGGCAGTGGAGGGAGAAGGCAGTAAAGTTGTCAGCGAGTATTAAAGCAATTAAATAAATGTGGTGGTTAATTGGGATACAGTGATGATGTGGTAGTATGGGAAAATGAAATGTGTGAGTTCTTACCGTGGATGTTTTGAAATAAGTGAATACAATCTCAGAGAAAGTTTCCTTTGTTACTAAAGTTTACTTCTTTGCTTATATTCTAAACACAGTAACATCTATTTCCTTGGGCAACTCATGCAATAACTATTCTTTTTAAATTTATCATCCCTAGCTTGTTCTTTTCAATGAAGTTTTTCCCTTAGCTTTCAAATAGGCTGATTCCTCTTATTTGAAAAAAGGATAAAGAGTAAAACTTACCAATGTCTTATTTCTTCACATATGTTTACTTCCTAAATTCTTTTATTTTTATTTTATTTATTTTCAAGAGAGGGGAAGGGAAGGGGAAAGAGAGGGAGAGAAACTATGCAAGAGAGATACTGAGTGGTTGTCTCTCATGCTTCCAACCAGAGACCTGGCCTGCAACCCAGACACACACCTGACAGGGATTACAACCGGAGGCCTTTTGTTTGGTGGGATGACACCCAACCCACTGAGCCACACCAGTCAGGGCTACTACTTAATTTCTTGAGAGTTATAGCCATTATTTCTTCATTGAACTTCTGAAATGGTTTTTCAGATTCTGTTCTTTCCAAACACTTCTAAATTTATCAGTACCCAAAGCCAAATAATTTATTCTTCAGGTTTCACACCAGTTGCATTCTTCTTTACAGTTTTTTCATTAATTATCCACTCAGTAATTCATTTTCCCTGTTGCCTTCTTTAACTTTCCATTTCCTTGTTCTCCCTGACCTCCTGCAGACATGTCCTCTTAGCATGATATGTCTCCTCTAATTATTTTTCTTCTCATTTAAGGCTTTGAATGCCATTTTCTCTCTTGCTGTATTTACCTTTTACACTTATTTTCATGTTTTTATATTTTAATGCCTGCATTACATTCCTTCCCTATCCATGGCATTTTTTTTTTTTAATTTTATCATGGTTCTTTTGTCCTGACAAGATTAAAACTTACATTAAATTTTTCTTTAGTTTCTCATCACCTATTTCATCTACCACAAAATCCTATCGTTTCTTCTATTCAGATGTCTTAGATTTTACATTCTTTCCATTGTGGCTGTGAGCTCAGCACTGACTCAGCTAGAGGATATCAGTAAACAGTTTTGATTTCTTAATTTTTTACTTTCATTCCACAAAACAAGAAATCTTGAACTATGTAGCAATATTTTAAATATTATTACCTCTGTACCCTCACTTTTTCTTTTAAAAAATTAAGTATTACATAAATCACAAGGTTAGATATTGTTTTCAGAATGCATAATTAAGAATTGATATACCTTTTTAAATATTAAGCTCATTTTTCTGAAATGTTTACTCCTGCTTAGATATATTAGTGATATGTTTCTTCCTATAAATTATCTGCATGTTCACTGACTGGAGTTCAGTGGAGGGGAAAAAAGGCTTAAAAATGACCAATCTATATAAGTTTTTCAAATATTGATATTAAGGTACTATTATATAGATAGCTGTCAAAATTCATATCATAGAAATAAAATATAGCATGTTAATGTTCTGCTTGAAGTTAAAATATGGCAGGTTGTATGGCCAAGGGAAAACATGAATCATAATGGAGTAAATTAACTGAATCCAAACTGTAAATATGCCTTGAAAAGTGGACATGAAGCCTGTTTTTCAACCAAGGAAACTTGCACTCTTAAAAATGTAGCCAATGCAAGATAGAAAGTGCATATAAATTTAATTCAGCTTGAAAAATTAGGTTGTCTCCTCCCTTGACTTTTTTGGTAGGCCATCACTTTCTATTAAAAATTGAAATATATTAATTTTCTTTATGCTAAAAAGCCATATTCTACTTATAACAACAAAAATTTGATGTATATGAGGTCACAGTATGATATCAAAAAATTTTGTTAACTTTCCATGGAATTGGATCCTAAGTGAAGCAGGAATATTCTGTCATTTTGTTTTCTTTTTAAGCACCAGGATGTGCATTGTCTTTCTTAACTTAGCTTTATATTGCTATGACTATAAATAACTCACTTTAAATTATTTCTTTCCAATGCAATGATTCAGCTTGACAATATATTTTCATATTCAAGTACATATGGTCAAATTTTCTTTTATTGATTATGTATATAAATGAAAGCAGGTAGCTATGCTTTTAGAATATGCTTAACAATACGTAGAAGCTCTTGAATGACAGCTTTAACATCTTTTGAGCTAGCAAGAATATACAGTATAGTTTAACACTATTTTCTAGAGTTTATTTTGCATTTAAGTCAAAGCAACACTTATAAAAACAAAATGAAGTTAAATTTGATTTACAATAGAAATAATAGTGGAATCCCAATGCTAGTACATAATATTAAAAT
This sequence comes from Tonatia bakeri, assembly GCA_004024845.1. NCBI lineage: Eukaryota > Metazoa > Chordata > Mammalia > Chiroptera > Phyllostomidae > Tonatia > Tonatia bakeri. The sequence continues at coordinate 180,119 of PVIA01001954.1, forward strand.
ACCATGATGCTCAACTAGCTTAGGAATACCACAATCATACCCCAGATCACAGCCACTTCCCTCTGAGTGAGGCATATGAGATTAGGAAAACAAGAGAAAGAAAAAGTGTCACAGTATTTTTTATGAGGGATTGTTGCAAAAATTCTACTGCAGACATCTACCTTTCTTACAAAGCTAGTTAGGTCTTACTCATCCAGTCCTTTTTAGTAAGATATACCCTCTTTCCTCAAACATGAATCTTGGATTTTATCTATTCCTCCAAAAGGAGTGAAGAAGGATAAGAAATGATCAATATGTCCTGAGATATAATTGCAGATATGTGGCTGGTTGCAGAGAATGGCCAGAAAGATCATGCTATATCTCACTGCAAGAAGGTACCCCTGACCCAGACCACCAAAACCATTTTGATGAAAACCAAAGGTAGCCACTCAAAAATATAATACCTTTCCTTAATTCCTCAAGGGATCTGATCCATAAAAACCATAAAAGGGTAAATGACAAATTTGAAAATATCTTGTGAGGGGGGGGGCTCTGCCTGTAGAGCCTCCCTCACCACCCCACCCTCACCCCCCACCCACTGTGGATGAGATTAAGTCTACCAAGATGGGATCTGCTTCAGGAGGAAAGGTAGCCAATCTGTCAAAGGAGAAGGACCAGGAGCCTATTCCTCAATGGGCTTTTGTTGAGTTTAATTTGCATAGGAATACAGGGCATATATGTAAAGCTCATCAGTCATTATCAAGCAGTAATGATCAAACAATAGATAACATTCAAAGAACTCCGAGGGTTTATTTTGAGTCTGGGTCAGATACTTAAAGGGCCATACCACTTTGGGGAAACAAACTCATTTCAGGCTTGGACCCTTATCATTTAAATTGAGGGTATTAGCAAAGTAGGTTTTATAGGATTTTATGCATTCTTTCTTAGTCCTGATCTCACTAGGGAACCAGTTCTTTCTAGCACAGGGCCGCATCTACCTCCTGCATTGTTTCAGGTTTAAGGCATTGTTTCAGGCTTAAATCAGGCAGGGGAAGTAAGGCAGCCAAGAGATTCGGAGACTTCTTGCAAACAGAATGAGGACTCAGGCTATGTCAAAGCCAAGGAGTGAGAATCCATCACCCCCTTTTTCAATAGCCTCCTGTGTCCTTCCCTGGGTGCCCCTTCGAGACCTTACCTGTCTTAAGTCATCCCTCCTTTGAGGAATCTTACCCATCATTGCCTAACCAGTCATCTGCCTGGGGCCAAGCAAGGTGAAGTGAAAGGGGGCAAAGTCAGTGTCCCTACAAGGAAGATAAGCTTTGTCTTTTTAATGGTTTATGGTCCCATGGTCCTTTACTCACAACCTTAGCCATGGGGGATTATAGCTTCTGAAACTAGGCAGGGCAGTTCACAACAATATCTTATTTACCTGTTGATATTGCTACAGTTTTTTTTTAGTTCAGAATATCCAGCATAGGTTAATTGATATATAAGACAATTTAGAGGTTATGAAAAATACTAAAAATATCTGTATAATACTTTCAGAATTCTAAATAAGCTCTTGATTACTAGGAGTGTAGGGCACAGGTGGCAAAACACAAGTCCCGTGGGCCAAATCTGGCCCTCCACCTTGTTTTATCCAGCCCAGCACTTTTTTTCTACCTGCAGCAGCGCCGAGCTCCTTGCCTCTAGTTAAGGATTAGTTACATTTATACAGTCCTAAAATTATATTCAACTCTTTGAAGGCAACCACAAGGGTGATGTGGCCCCTGGTGAAAAGGAGTTTGATACCTGTGGTCTAGGGTATAAGAGACTAGGTGTTATATATTTCATAGGAAAATTCATAGATCATAGGGAAACATCAAATATAATATATTGAAAACATCAATACTTAGTAAAGGATGAACCATTCACTCAAGAAAACCATTGTTAAACATGTAAATAGTGAATTAATATCATACTGTACATGCATATGTATATATTTTTTAAAATGAGAGGATAGTGGACAGTGAGACAGGGTACCAATACATAAATAAAATCCAGAATTAATATACAAAAATAAAATCAGGAATTAATATAATACAGGGTGATAAGCTTAACGTGCTATGGGATTACAGAAGCCAAAGAAGTTTTTCTATGTGAAAAAATTTCCTCTGTATTTCTCCAGTGTTGGCTGAGTGACACTATTTTTTTTGTTCTATATAAGAAATAAGAATTTTGTATAATTTTTCAATATCACAAAATAGTAAATCAAGGTGAAATCAAATGTAACAAACACCAAATTAAGAATTGTTAAACAAACAATAACAATAATTTTAAGCTTAAACAGAAAGAAAAGACAACTCAGATGGCCTGTATCTTTATTTTGGCTCAAAATAAAAGTTCATTTCTGAAGTTGTTTTTAGGAATGAGAACTTCTCTTACCACAGTACTTCAACATTTTCTGTATTGAAACCCCTAATTTCATTACTTAGAGAGACTTACAACTAATAAGTTTTAACTATTTCTATTAGTATTATCTTAGAAAGTACTTTATTTACCTATTTGCCTCTGTCATTAAAGAGTGAGCTTCATGAGGCCAATAAATCCCATTTATTTTGTATCATCACCACCCAGCACATTAATAACTACTTAATATATTTTGAATGAGTACATGACTGAAATGAAAGAATATATTTGAGAATCATCCGCCAAAGTATCAATAAAAAATGGAAAAATACTGTCTCTAGACTCTTCTTTTCAGCAGAGTGTTTTGCACTCTGTGGTTATTTGTATATTGCAATAGTAACACATGCAGACTTGAAGTGAAGCCATGACAGGAATAAAGAAGATTCTGCATTACACTGCATTTTTCATGGGGAAAGAGGAATTCAATTTATGTATTTGTAAAATATATTAAAATTTTATAATATTTTATTATTTTGCTTGTGTTCTGAATATGGAATTATTAACATGCTGGCCTACAAGGTATTCGATTAGTATGAGTTTCAAGTGAGTCTAGTGAAACTACTAAGATACTGTAAATTTTTTTAAATTTTATTTTAATCATTGTTCAAGTACAGTTTTCTCCCCTTTACTCCCAATCCAGCCAACCCACCCCTCCCTCCCAACTTCCCTCCCATTACCACCCTCCCCCTAGTTTAGATACTGTGAATTGTAAGCAGTTTTTGTCAAAAAGTTGATACATACAATCTGACTGCTATTGATAATCTGCATGTTTTTGTTTTACTTTTTGCAGACACATTAACACATGGTTGACCCCCAATCTACAGAGGACACGATGACATTCTTGATTCTATTCTCCATCAGGCCACTGTTCATATAAGAGAATTACACAGTCTCCTTTTGTTGTGCTACCAGGGAAATTTTTATTATCTCATGTTTTCTTCAGCATATCTGATAAAGTATCTAAATCACACTTTCATAGAGAATGAATAGGAAAGGGAAGAAATAACAAGTTTATAGTAAAAATTATAACCTAAATCTGTGCTTTAGGGAAACAGGTTAGCAGTCAACAAGGGAATCTTAAATTCGAAGAAAATAATTGATTCAAATGAGTTGGTTTTCACTATAACTTATATAACTAAAATATGAAAAGACATTTAATACTCCTTATTTTTAACAGTTTTTAGACTTGTTCTTTTTTTTTTGTTCCCTTACACTTCTTTACCTTTCCCCCACCAAAGTCGGAGCTCTGTTTCCATGTAGCCTTATTTCATAAAAGCAGTGTGTTTGAAATTATTCAAAGTCACTTATAATGTCTTAAATGTATATTTTTAGTTTGAATCTAATTATGACATAAAATTATTTGTTTTTCTTTATAAGTGAACCTGTGTGTAAATTAATTCTGATATCAATATAATTGCCTTATGATAAATTCAATAAACTTGGGAACAAGAAACTATGCTAACCTTTGGGAACATTTCAACTACAACTAAACACAGGCTTTTACCTATTATCCAAAAGTCAATAATGAATTGGAAATTAACTTATGATTTGTATCCATTGCACATTTTGCTACCAAGGATTTCTGTGTCTAATGAAAATGATAGGGATATTTGTGTTATGATGATTTCTAATAGTACCCCTATAAACCTTCAAAACACTTTTGTGTGTTCCTTTTTAAATTTTTATTGTTGTTTAAATACAATTGTCTCCATTTTCCCCCCACTACTACCCCTGCCCTACCCATCCCCACCTCCCACCCTAGATCCTACTCCCCTTTGGTTTTGTACATATGTCTTTTGTACATGTTCCTTGACTTTACCCTTCCCCCTTTTCACCGGTTATTCCTGCTCCCCTCTGGTTACTGTCAGTTTGTTGTGTAGTTCAATGTCTGTGATTATATTTTGCTTGCTTGTTTGTTTTGTTGATTAGGTTCCACTTATAGGTGACACTATATGGTATTTATCTTTCACTGCCTGGCTTATTTCCCTTAGCATAATGCTCTCCAGTTCTGTCCATACTGTCACAAAGGGTAGGAACTCCTTTCATTCTGCTGCATAGAATTCTACTGTGTAAAAGTTCCCTTTTAAATTTTGTTTTTTTAAATATATTTTATTGATTATGTGATTACAATTGTCCCAATTTTTCTCCTTTGCCCACTTCTGCCCATATCCCCATTCCCAGCAGCAATCCCTCACCCTTAGCTCATGTCCATGGATCATGCATATTAGTTCTTTGCCTACTCCATTTCCTATACTGTTCCTAACATCCCTCTGTCTATTTTGTACCTTCCAGTTTGTACTTCTTAATGCCTGCAATTTCCCCCTCATTTTTTCCATTCCTCTTCCCAGCTGATAACCCTCTAAATGATCTCTGTATATATGATCTTGTTCCTGTTCTCATTGTTTGCTTAGTTTGTGTTTTTAGATTCAGTTGGTGGTAGTTGAGAATATATTGCCATTTTAATGTTCATATTTTGATCATCTTTTTCTTACATAGTTCCCTTTAACAGTTAATATAATAATGGCTTGGTGATGATGAAGCTCTTCAATTTTACCTTTTTAGGGAAGCACTTTATATGCTCTCGACTCTAAATGATAGTTTGTTGGCTAGAGTAATCTAGGTTATAGGTCCTTGCTTTTTATCACTTTGAATACTTCTTACTAGTCCCTTCTGGACTGCAAATTTTCTTTTGAGAAATTAGCTGACAGTCTTATGTGAACTTCTTTTTAATAAGCTCTGCTTTTCTCTTGCCGATTTTAAGATTCTCTCTTCATCTTTAACCTTTGGCATTTTAATTATGACATTTTGGTGTTGCCCACTTTTGGTCCAACTTGTAAGGGACTCTTTTTCCTTCCTGGACTTGTATGACTATTTCCTTTACCAAATTAGGGAAGTTTTCTTTCATTATTTTTTTTTTTTATAAATTTTCAGTTTCTTACTCTTCCTCTTCTCCTCTGGCATGCCTATGATTTGGATGTCAGTAGATTTGGAGATGTCACAGAGGCACTTTATTTTATCCTAATTTTCTTGAATTCTTTTTCTTCTTGCTATTCTGATTGAATGATTTTTTTCTTAGTTATGTTCCAAACTGTTGATTTGATTCTTTGCTACATCCCTTCCACTGTTAGTTACGTATAGATTTTTCTTTCTTTCATTTAATACAACCTTCATTTCTGCCTGGGTCTTTTTTATGCTGTTTCACTACCCAGTGAGTTCTTTGAGCATCCTGATCACTAGTGTTTTGAATTCTGATCTGATAGGTTGCTTATCTCCATTTTGTTTAGTTCTTTTTCTGGAGTGTTGTTCTGCTCTTTCATTTGGACCATATTTCTTTGTCTTCTCAATCTGGCAGCCTCCCTGTGTTTGTTTCTGTATATTAGATAGAACTGCTTTGATTCCCTGTCTTAGTAGTGTGGCTTATTGTTGAAAAGGCACTTGTGAATTACGTGGGTGGGGCCTTAGGTAATCTCCAGGGTAGGACAACCTGTTTCACTGCTTTTTGGCTCTGTTTGGGAGAGAGCTCAGAGAGGGGACAATGCCACTGCCTGGCCTCTGGAGATTTGCCTGGGAGGAAGCTCTCTCCAGGCATTGACCCTGTTGCTAGTCACTTCACTCTCTCCCTGTATGTCACCTGTGCCCTTCCAGTTGTTGTCCTGGTGCTGAATCTCAAAGCGAGTAGATCTGTGACATGTCCTGAGACCTTTACAGGCCCTTTAAGAGTTTCCTGAGAATCCCACACTTTCTTCTGCTGCTCCAACCCCCACAGGTTTTTACAATCAGAAATTACAGGGACTTATCTCCCTGATTCTGGAACCTGGGCTGGGTGGTCTGGTCTGGGACTGGGAGAGCTCACTCCCCAAGTACCCCTCCCTATTTTTATCTACCACACATGAATGTGGGACCATCCATTTTGCCACCTCTCCATGCTACTCAGTGTCTCCATGTCTCCATGCCTCTCTGCATCTCTACCCCTGCTGTCCATCTGGATGAATGTGACTTCTTTAAATCCTTGGCTGTTGGACATTCATACATCTCAATTTTCTCATGAATCTGGGTGATATTTGTTCTATAGTCTAGTTGTAATTTCTGCTGTAGTTGAGCAAAGAGGTGAAGTGTGTTTACCTTTGCCTCCCTCTTGACCAGAAGTCCTAAATTTTGAGCTTTTAAATTCTGTAATTATAAGCCTCTGCAAATAAGAACATTGCCAGTTTGGGACAAATTATTATCAAGAGAAATTCATTTATATCACACAGTATGTGATTTTGACTATTTTGAGAATATCTAGGTCAGGAATAACTTTGAGAAGTATTTTCAGGGCTAGATTTACCAAGCTAACACTGTAATGACAATTTTCTTGGGTATATCATACAATCCAACAAACTTTACTACAGCAAAATTTGAACTAAAATGGAGAAAATATTAATATTTAATATCATCACTGAATCTTAATTTTCATGGTGTTTCTAAAACCAGAGACAAGGATGTTTATTTCTTCCCATTGCTAAAGATCATACTTTCATACAAGACTCTGTCCATTAAAAATATCTCAAATACATCTATGTAAATTACTATCTTAAATTATGCATAAGTTTTTTCCTGTAGTTTTATATGCTTAGAGACTGTTCTTTCTCTAAATTTGGTTTACAAGCCCCAAATGTTCTCAAAGCGCTAACTCTATTTAATTCTTTACTTCTTTCTTTAAAAGATTTTATTTATTTATTTTTTAGAGAGGGAAAGAAGGGAGAGAGAGAGAGAGAAACATCAATGTACAGTTGCTGGGGACTGTGACCTGCAACCCAGGCATATGCCTTGACTGGGAATCGAACCTGCGATGCTTTGGTTCGCAGCCCGCGCTCAACCCACTGAGCTATGCCTGCCAGGGCTAATTCTTTACTTTAAGTTTTAGTTTATGGAACAAATTATTTTTTTCATATATTTATAAAATGTTGATATATTTTGGTAAGCATGCAGTCTTTCCATTTTATTAAATTGATGTTATTTATTTATAAAAATGATTCTTGCCATCAGACTTAGCTTTATATATCATGATAATTTATCAAATCACTACTGAAAATGTATCCAAGATAATTTTGTTTTGAAATTTTTTTCTCCCTAATTTTATTTCCATTCATCCAAGCCCTCTGCATGGATGTATCACAAACTCTAAATGAATAAGAAGTACTTGGGAAAAAAGAGAGAGTTGTTCCTCAACATTAACAACTTTTTTTTTATGTTTTTTTTAACTATGAAGATCTTTGTTATAATCCTTATACCTAAAGAAAAATTGAATTTGATATAAGATTATTTTACTGTTATATTTACTTTTGGTGACACAACATGTCATAGAGGGCTCCACAGGCCTGGGTTAACAGAGCCTGAATGCAGTTCCTAGTATGAACTCTTATCAGCCATGAGATTGTGAATCACTGGCATCCTGAGCTGCAATTTTTATAGCTTTGAGAATTAGGCTTAAACATGTTAAGTACCCGAATCAGCCTTCTCACTCAAAATAATATTTTTATTACTCATTTTGTTAATTTGAAAGCAGATTACTATTAAATAAAATATATGTTATAAACATTCTAACCCATATTTGAACTTCATAGTATGAGAAAGCAGATAAGAATTAGATTGAATAAGTAATCAGGTGTGTTCTGGCTCCCAAAATGCCTCCTTCACAGTACAACATTTCCTGCCATTTTAACACAGTGACTGACTAGTTCTTTTAAGAGCATTATTAATGCCAAAATCTGTCCTTATAACTCCAAGTGGATCAACACATTTTACTTTCCAGTTAAACCATTATTTTATTTTTAATATTTTTAATATAATGAGTCTCACTTAAAGTTTTCAAAATGTTAACTTTAATACAAGGATTAAAAATACCATGTCTGCTTCATTTTAGATGTAACCAATAAAATATTAAGTGGATTCCCTGCTATAAAATTTTCCCTTTCTAATTTGTAGACTTTATAAATATGAATGAAACTTTCTTCAAAGTTGATATACTTGGGATTCTAACCACACCTCTTTTTTTGTCTAATTATAAACACATTTATTTTATAAAGAATTTCCAGCCATGGCTGGTGTGGCTGAATGGATTGTGTGCTGGCCTGGGAACCAAAGCATTGGTTGGATTCCCAATCAGGGCACATGCTTGGGTTGTGGGCCAAGTCCCTGGTAGGGGATGTGCCAGAGGCAACCACACATTGATGTTCCTATTCCTCTTCTCTCTCCCTCTCTCTAAAAATAAATAAATAATATCTTTTAAAAAAAGAATTTTCAGGGAAAAATTCAACTCTTAAACTAAATCAAAGCAATATGCATAAAGGGAATACACATAAATCATATACTTTAAGTGCCTTCTTCCTTAGGTAAATAATTTCTCTGTTGAGTGGATATAAAATATGAATGTAGACCTTTGACTTTTCTATATGCAATCTTATTTTCACTTCTTGTGTATGATTTATCATCTCTATATATGTGTACATAAATTTTAATATGCATAGAATACAATCCCATTTTATCTGAACCAATAATTGCCATATTTTTCTCAACTGTAATTATTGTTGTTGTCTAACAGTTGAATAAAAACTTCAGTTGATGTAACTTTAAATGAATGGGTCTTATTTATGTGAAAGCATAATTTCTTCTATTATAATATAAATATTGTATTTGTGGAATGAATAAATGAGGGAAAGAAATCATCAGTTAGATACCTCTGGTTTTTCTATATTTCATTTTTTTACATGTGTTATTACAGCATGCTCTAGATTTCCTTTCTATATTTATTTTATTTCATATTTCTTTTATATTACTATTTATATTACAAAATTGCTAAAATAGGAATGTCTGCTTTTGTATAAATCTATGTTTTATATGGCTTCGCAAGACAATTTCTAAAATTCAAATTAGAGTAGTTATATTAAGCAGTGGACAAAATTGAAAGTTATGATGCATTCATGTATACATCCATAAATTGAACATTTACATACACTAATTTTTATTTTTTTAAAATATTCTAGTTACCTAGTGATATAGGCTTAATAATGAATAAAAAAAGGTAAGAAATCACTGTATTCAGTGAGCTGATAGGCTAGTGGAGGCAAAAATATTAATGAAAAATAACACTGTACAGAATTACAAGGGTAAATGTGCCACTCTCACCCATGTTCTGAAACAGATTACATGGTGCAATAATCAGAGAGAATGCTAAAGATTTCTTGAAGGAAATGATGTTTGAGATGTGAAAAAAAAGAGCAAATTAGGCAAGCAGTTTTCAAAATAGAATTTCAGATAGGGAGTGGCTTGTATTAAAAGAATTTTGGAAGGATTTTGCATTTTTCTTCATAAATTCTATGAATAATTAAATATTTTTATAATAAAAATATTTTATTGCAATGAAACCTGCATGCATATTGATTATAGAATGTGTTGTATTTGTTTTCTTGGAATTAATGTTGCTGCTATTATTTTTAATAATGTCTTTTTGTGCCTATCCAAATATTACTATAAATCAACAATTTAATTTCAGTTACTTGTTCTGGACTGAATGGGGACAGATGCCCTGCATTGGAAAGGCTCGTTTAGATGGCTCAGAGAAGGTTGTCCTCGTAAGCATGGGAATTGCATGGCCTAATGGCATCTCCATTGACTATGAGGTCTGTTGGATTTCTTTTCTTAAGTATTGAGAATACCATCAACTGCCAACTTGCATTAGTCCCCTTTTAGTGTTCATTTTCTTAAGAAAACAATCAAAAAAAGCTTGTAATGTTATGTTTCAATTGATCTTTAGGAAAATAAATTGTACTGGTGTGATGCTCGTACAGACAAAATAGAAAGAATTGACCTTGAGACCGGAGGGAATCGTGAGATGGTGCTGTCAGGGAGCAATGTGGATATGTTTTCAGTTGCAGTCTTTGGGGCTTACATCTACTGGTCTGACAGGTAATTTATTTTTTCATGAGTATTTGAGTCTCAAAATGTTATTTCGGTGCCAGTTGCTTTACCCTTGTAGGATTAACCATTCTTCAGCAAGGTTATAAAAAGGATCTCATAAAACCATGTAATTTCCACAGCAAAGGCCATCACTCTTTCTATCCTAGACTTAACCATTTCAGTGTCACGGGCTACAAGTCAGTTTCTTTCCTTTTGCTGGACTGTTATCTTGAGCTGAAGTAACTGGCTTGATTTGAATTAAAAAGTGTTGATCATACATATTCATCCTCTTGGCAGAGCACATGCCAATGGATCCATCAAAAGGGGTCACAAAAATGATGCCACAGAAACCATAACCATGAGAACTGGTCTTGGAGTCAACCTGAAGGAGGTTAAAATCTTTAACCGAGTAAGAGAGAAAGGTCAGTCTTCTCATACAATGAAAATATTTTGTTATTGATTTATCTTATTTTTAATATTTATGAAACATATCAGGGATTAATTTTTATTTGAGTCTAAAACTTCAAAACCCTTTTTTTGAAGGGAAAATCTTATTCCTTATAAAAGTCATATAGTGGCCTAATGAAATAAATACATAATAGTTTATCCATAGATTTTTTTCCTAGGACACTACATGTTGTGGACAGATTATGAGCTTGGCATGTCTTCAGTATAGATTTGGGCTAAGTAATACAGAAAAACTTGATAGATGCACATAGTCAGTAAAAAAGTACAAAGCCCAATTGGCATATTAGAGAGTATAAAGCAAAAAAGTTTGTTTTTTATTACATTTTAATATATAAATTGATTTTGGCTTTTGAAGTTTGCTGTTAGAGTGAAATATGACCAAAGTCATCACTTCTTTGAAGTGTGTATTATCAAACTGATATGACAATGATTTGGATATTTAAACAAAAATTACCTACATTTAAATAATGTTTGTTGTTATGTTTATTAAATAAGTTGTATTTAGCCCTGGCCAGGTTGCTCAGTTTGTTAGAGCATTGTCCCATACACCAAAAGGTAGCAGGTTCAATTTCCAGTTGGGACACTGACTAGGTTGGGGGTTCTATCCCTGGTCAAGGCAACCAATTGTATGTTTCTGTCTCACATCAATGCTTCTCTCTCCCTCTCTCTCTTCTCTCTCTCTCTCTCTCTCTCTCTCTCTCTCTCATTCTCTCTCTCTCTTTCTCTCTGCCTTCTCCTTTCCTGACTCACTAAAATCAATAATAAAAAATATACTGTGGTGAAGATAAATACATAAATAAGTAAATAAATAAATAAAACTGTATTTAATTTTCTTGACACCAAAGGAATTAATAACATATTGCTTCTTCACTCAAAACTGGAGTAACAAACTTTTGACCAATATCCTTAGGGTGTGAGGCACATTAGAGCCATAAATTGCTTTGATACCTTACATACTTTATAAATGCAGAACATAAAGTAGTATATGTTTTATTTGTGAACTCAGTTCATGTTTTAAACTAATCTGTTACTTATGCCAAAGATTACAGTAGCTATAATTTATAATCCTGGTATTGCTTCAAAAACAAGTTATTCACTTAACTAGCTGATTGAGGGAAAGTTCTAATGCTTTTATTTGAACAATGAAGGAAGCAAAAGGATATGAACTCTGAAATAAGAAATTGAAAATTTAAATTATGTGATTAAAAACTCAGTACTTTATAGTGTTTGATATTTTAATGACCAGTCTAAAAATTAAGAATAAAAAGACAGATTATTCAATATTAAAGTTTTAATATTTTATTAGAAAATATATTTAGAAAATAATATAAAACACAAATGCATGTGTATATCTTTTATTTTTCATCTTTAGGGACCAATGTTTGTGCCAAGGACAATGGTGGGTGTCAGCAACTTTGTCTGTACAGAGGAAGTTCCTGGAGAACCTGTGCTTGTGCCCACGGATATTTGGCAGAGGATGGAGTCACTTGCCGAAGGCATGAAGGCTATTTGCTGTATTCAGGGAGAACAATATTAAAAAGTATACATCTTTCGGATGAGACCGATTTAAATTCACCAATAAGACCATATGAGAATCCACATTACTTCAAGAATGTTATAGCCTTGGCTTTTGACTATAATCAAAAAAGAAGAGGTACCAACCGAATCTTTTACAGTGATGCACACTTTGGAAATATACAGCTTATTAAAGATAACTGGGAAGACAGACAAGTAATTGTTGAAAGTAAGTATAAAAATTTATTTTTAAATACTTTGATGGAAACAAGTATCATTTGGATTAGCAGAGAAATTACAGTTGTAATTCCATGTAGTAAGTACAGTTTCTTAAAGTTTATATTCAAGAATGAATGCAATTAAATTATCCAAAAGTCAAAGAAGGAATTAACTGCTAGTATATACAGAATGAAATTGTGATTATTACCTTTAATCATGGAACTTTCAATATATGCCTTTATAAAGTTTCTTATAAATAAGTGTATTAAAATCCATGGAAATTAATTTTTAGTATAAAATTTACTAACTAATTTTATTCCAGTGAGTAAAATTATATCTTTAAGAATATCTGCTTAATTATAGTCAGTGAATTGTGTTTTTGCAAAGAGATCTTCTTATAACTATATATTTATACATAGTGTATGTATATATAGTCATAAGAAAATATTATTAAATAAATAACTTCATATTTTTAAGTATTTTAAATATTTACTCAAGCATAATATTGTGTGGATTACCAATATAATTTCTAGAAAACTCTTTCCTGTCATCCAGCTTTTAAAGGGATTATCTTCATTTTCCCCAAACAGCAGTTCTCTCTTTTCTGTCTTCATGTGATTTCTATATATTCCCCCTTTTTCCAATTTTACTATACTGAGGTCATTCACTTTTGTTACTGTTTAAATTACAAAATACTGTGTGAATTTATTGCAAAGTGTTCAAGTAATGTGGATTTAAAAATTCTGCCTCATCAGTACAACATTAATTTCATTTACTCATAATTGAAGGCGGTCATGCCTCAAGAATTTTCTTTATGCATGTGTGTGTGCTGTGTGTAATTACAAAAATAGAACGATGCTACATGCATTATTCAGCTACTTTTTTCCACTTACAATATATTTCTAAAAGCTTTCACTTCAGTACATAAGGCCCTATCTAATTCTTTTGAAAGCCTATTACTGATTCTATACAAAGGATAACATCATTTACTTAATGATTTTTTATTTGATAAACACTTAGACTGTTTCTGGTATCTCATCATTACTTACAAGGTCACAATATACATTTGCCCATATAAGTATGTTTATTCACAAACATGATGTTTTTTAGCATAGAATCCTAGGAACATAATTGCAAAGTGTTTATTTTATCTTTATAGCTGACTGAATCTCTAAAAAGATCACATCATTTTATGTTTTCATCAACTGTCTATAAAAAGGCTTATTTTCCAAACTTATGATAACAATGATTTTGTAATTTTTATGTTATGATGATCTAGTACATAAAAAGTAAACTTGTATTAATATACATTTACCTGATGACTAGTGAGTTCAGCATCTAATATGCTTACTCATGCAAGAATATATATTTTAGATCAAACTTGATAGTGCGTATCCCATGCTCTATCTGCAACTGTTTATTCTGTTCTTTCAACATTTAATATCATTCACAATCCTTTTGCTTTATCTTGGTAGTATAAAAGGGAAATGGCATTGAGAGCATTATATATTTCCAACCACACTTACGACATATTGATTGGTTTTTAAAAATCTGAAACATTTATAGTAAAGTTGTCAGATTTGTTAAATGTTTTATATTATTCCCTCTACTCTCCTATAAACCTAAAGCATTTCAGATAGTAAATAAAAACAAATATAAAGGCTCTCTTTTAAGTACTAAAGCATATTAATAATTTAATTGGTCAAATATATATATATACAGACATATACACACATATATAAATTCTGTAATTCAGAATTTAAATTACATTAGCAACACATGTTGAATGGCATGGTAGTGGCCTCCTATGTTTTTCTCTTTGTATTTATGGACGTTAAATTCTGTCACATATCTGGCTTGATATTTTCAATAAATTATAATAAGATATAATTCCCATATTTGTATTAGAATCCAAAAGTGTAATGAATAGTTTTATACTTTCAGATTATTTTTTCAAGACTATTAGTGGCAATGCCTTGCTTTTAAATTATATTTCATTGGAAATGTCTTTTCCTTTTCCTTTAAATTATCTACTTCTATATTATTTTCAATGCCAGAAATACATTTGATAATGTTAATTTTTATTTTTGCAATTTCAAAGGTAAAAATATCACCTTTTAAAATGTATTATTTTTAATTTTCTTATCATATATCATGTATGCATTGATTTTCAAAGTGTAAGAATTTTAGTTATTAAATTTTTAGATTTCACAAAATAAAGAAATGACTTTTAGTTATCACACATTTATTAACTAAAGCAATTTGCAGATTAGCTATTTAGATAATTGAGACCATTGGAAAGCAATACTAGAATGTTGTTTTATTAGACAATGAAATCACTAAAAAAAGAAAAGGATTGAAATACAGGGTGAAAGTTGTACACAGGAAGTCAGCAATGATGAAGCAAGGGATAATTTTTATTCAAGAGAGAGGGTAACATAGTCATTGATTCTGGAGAGCAGAGTTGAATGAGTCATGATTAGTGTGAAGGGAAAGAGACATGGGATCTCCCCTCATTCAGCTGTAGGCTGTAAAGTGGAGGTCAATGGCTTCCATGAATTCAACATTTGTTTGATATATTGGAGTCTCTCACAGAAGGTAGCATGTCGTGAAGGTTAGGGAGGAAATAAATTTTACTCTATCCTCTTAAGTTTTGGTTGGTAAAATTTGAATTAAACTGACAAATAATAACTTAAAAACAGAAAAAAAGTACCTACTTTTTAATTTTAATTTTTACATGTACATGGAAGCTTTTGTAGAAAAGAATCGAAGGTCCAGAGAAACAGTTAACCCCAGGGACTTACATGCCACTCAACCTAGAGTGATAAATTCAGACACCTAGGTAAACAAAAGCATGGGGGCTAGGCTTCTAGAAGCAGCAAAATTGTAGGAAAGTAAATATATTGGGAAACTAATGGAAGGTAAGGGTTATTTTGATGCTGTGAGGCAAGTCTCTAGTGGGGTCTTGAGCTCTGAGCCATGAGGGTTGTTGGCTTCATGCAAGAAGGATTCAAGACAGGAGTCAGACAGAGGTTAAAGTGGAAAGGCAGGTTTGATTGAGCAGAGAGGATATGCAAGAAGGGCCACTACACAGACAGAGTAGTAAACTCTCCTCACAAGAGAAGGGGAGTAGACCCCAACCATCTCTAGAGGTTGAGCTTATATCTGTAGTTTGTGTTAGAAATTGCTGGTATGGGTAATAAAGAATGGAAAAAAATGTGGGGATTAACTTTAACCTTTACAAGGTATATTTTGTTGTATTCAGTTTTCCTTTTATGGGATGAGTAGACAATAAAATGTGGGTGAGTAGCTATTAATCAACCTTTGCAGGACATTTTCTTTTCTGGAGCTCTTGATGGTCTGCTTGAATCTCTGGTCAGCCAAGTTCAGTGTCAGACAGCATGCAGCAGGCCCCTGACTTAACTTTGACTTTAGTTAATTTATATAGCTTTTCTATATTAATTTGTTAAGTGTTGGTTAGGGAAACTCTTTCCAGTGCTTTTTTCACCTGTAGTAATAATGATCATGCTCTCCTTCCTAGTATGAGAGAGGTGACACCTGACAAAGGGAAATTTATGACATGTTTTTAGATAGATAGCGGAAGGGTAGAAAGCATCTCCTACATTTGCCATTTCTCAGTGTTTTTGCTCAAAATAATCCTTATGACAAAGTAGAATATTTTGGGATAGCATATTCTGATCCCTACATAGGCCTGATTGTTTTAAAGTCTCTTACCCCACTATATCAATCAATACCAAATCCCTGAAATGCAATGACATTCCTCAAGAAGAGGCATTGGAACCACGGGCAGAGGCTACTTAATATGAGGAATAGAAAAATTTGTGAGGAACATTATGTTAAAAAGTACAGTATGTTGTTGGCATAAAAATGTAAAAACGATGCATGTGTCCCCCATCAGGTGGCTTACTTGGCTGGAGCCTTGTCCCATACATCAGGAGATTGTGGTTTCAATCCCCAGTCAGGGCACATACCTATGTAGTTTGATCAATCCCTGATTGGGGTGTATGGAAGGCGACTAATGTTTCTCTCTCACATCAATGTTTCTCTCTCTTTATCCCTTCCTCTCTAAAATCATAAGCATATTCTTAGATGAGTATTAGAGAAATAAAACAGAAACCATGATCAATAGAATAAAGTTGAAAGCCCAGAAATAAGCCCATGTAATTATGGTCAATTAATTTATGACAAAAGAGCCATGAAAAGTCAGAGGGAAAGGACAGTCTCTTCAATAAATAGTGTTGGGAAAATTGGACAGCCAAATGCAAAACAATAAAACTCAACCAGTATCTTACACTATATACAAAAAGTAACTTAAAATGGAGTAAAGACTTAAATGTAAGCCCTGAAACTGTAAAACTCCTAGACGGAAATGTAGGAGGTAAACTTCTTGACATATGTCTTAGTGATGATTTTTTATTCTGACTCCAATGGCAAGGGAAGCCAAAGCAAAACATAAACAAGTGGGACTATATCAACTTTAAAAGATTTTGCAAGGAAAAGGAAACCATCAACAAAAGAAAAAAATGTAACCTGCTGAATGGGAAAAAGTAATTGCAAATCTGATAAAGGGTTAATATCCAAAACATAACTCATACAACTCAAGAGAAAAACAAAACAAAACAAAACACCCAAATGATTTAATTTAAAAAATGGACAAGCAATGTGAATAGATGTTTTCTCCCAAAAAGACATGCAGATAGCCAAGAGGTAGATGGAAAGATGCTCATCATCTTTAATCATTAGGAAAATACAAATAAAAAAACACCATAAGATATCACCACACACCTATTGTAATGGTTATTATAAAAAAGACAAGAAATAACATATGTTAATAAATCCTGAGGTTCTTGGCAAAAGAAAAAAGAAATCACAAGTGTTGATTAGGAGTGGAGGAAAGGGAACCCTTTTGCACTGACGATAGGAATATAAATTTGTGCAGCCACTGGGGAGAACAGTACAGATATCTCTCAAAAATTAAAAATAGAACTATAGTGCTACCTGAAATTCCATTTCTGGATATTATCCTAAGAAAATGAGAACACTAACTTGTGAAGATATATGAACCCTATGTTTTGCAGGCTTATTATAGCCAAAATATGTAAACAACCTAAGTGTCTGTTGATCAAAGAATGGATAAAGAAATTATATTATTCAGTCACTTAAAAAAATAAAATTCTGCCATTTGAGACATCGGGTCTTAAGGGCATTAAATCAATTAAAAGAAGTCAGACAGAGAAAGAAAAATGCTCTACTGAATCTGAAAAAAAAAAAAGAAAACAGAACTCTATGTCAAGTGTGGAACATTCTATTGAAGTTCTCCAAGGTTACTATGAGGTGTGGCCTAGTGCTTGGAGGCCCAGAATTGACAAGGATAACTCAAGATTCTTTAGTTATCAGTATTAGAATTATTCAGAGATTCAGAGTTGCCTATTTCTTCATATAAGTGTCTGAATAGTGACACCAATAGAAGGAATAGAAGGTGAGGGCAAGTCCTGGGATTTCGATGCTGATAATTACAGCCTTAAGGAGACAGGAGGCTGAAAATTTTTCTGCAGAAGTGTTTAGGTTTAAGAGACTAACCCCAGGTGTTGTGTTACAAGATATGATAAGATTTCTGTTTGCAAAATCAAAAACTCCTAGATCATGCCCATGTGGAAGAGAAGGCCAGTATTTATTATAAAACATAAACTGCACTGAAAAATGTATAGAAGGCTGTATAATTGTTATAGTTAGTGAGTCTGCTTAAGAATGGACAGCAGAATAGAAATGAGCCTGGCAAGCTGAGGCATCTGTTATTGGATAGAGCAATTATAGAGATGTTAGGTGGACCTGGGAGTAGATAGTAATTCAGATATGAATTAATGTCCCAATATTGGATTACTGCCAAGTAAGGTCTCAATAGGTAAGCGTGGGTGGGGATAATAAGATTATTAGCCCCTGATCAGAGCCATTTCTATATTAAATGGCATTTTAAAGTTAATTGCATATATAATTTTAATGCTTAGTCTAGAAATTGTGAGATTAGCTTGTGTCAATCTGCTCTAATTTCATAATAAAGCATCCCTGAATTCAATGCCTTAAAACAACAACTGCTTCTTTATCCCACTATTTTATGGGTTGACTAGGGTGGTTCTGGTCTGTGCCAGCTCCTCAGATCTCTAGCCAGCTGGCAGATCAGATCAGAATGTAGCTGATTGGCAAGGATGGTCTCCCTCATATGTCTGGCAGTAGGCATCCTGTGTTCTAGGTCACTAGGCTTCCAAGCTCTTGTTACGCAACAGGTTACTTGGCATGGTGCCAGGGTTCTAAGAGAGAGCTAGTTCCAATATAAAAACAATTTAGAAGCCATTTTTACTAATGTCTCATTCGTCAAGGCAAATCACACGGCCAAGTCCAGGTTCAGGGATTGAAGAAGCAGACTCCCATTGGCAGAAGGTTTGCAAAGGGGCTGCACACACACACGAAGAGGAAGAAGCCCCAACTTCTGTAAGCAACACAGTTGTATAAGTGTTTATTAGCTCATCTCTACAACCTCCAAAATAACACTTTAAAATGTGGCTTGACTTTGTGAAATTCACTTTATTTTTTTGCCTTTTTTGTTATATAATATTTATTGATAACTGGTAGTGAGGTATGACAGTACTGTCTGCTACCTGGCTTTATACATGAGCTGTACATAAATCTATATTTGTCAGTGAAGAAATAAAATGAGACAGAAATTATCTAGTGGGGAAAAGATATGACAAAATCATGGATTCGATAGTGGATTTAATGACACTGAATTGATTCTGTCACCTCCAAGAGTATAAACTTTTTCAAATTTAGCTCAAATAATGCTAAATGTCTCTAACAAGTCCTTCATGATTAGCTACTACTAAGCTACTTTAATCACCTCACATTTTTATGTAATTGATGTGAGTAAAAAACGGTTTTGTAGTTTTGATTTGAATGATGAAGTTGTAAATGGCAACTAAGAAAAAAATCTGTGATGTACTGTTAGAAGAGGCATTTTTCATAGGCAGTAATAAAAGAAAGTATACATATTAGGGCCTTTCTTTCCTTTTGAGAGATTTATGGCATCAATTCAGCAGATGAAATCAATGTACTATGAATTATAAATAGGTCTTTGAGGGGCTGGCTGTTGAATTTAACATTCTTAAGAAAATAGTAAAGACACCTGTGGAAATAGGCAGGGACACAAGTAAGTCCAAGGGGAAAAGATGGTTATAGTTTGTTTCAGTGAAGTTGCCTGTTACTGTTTGAGGAGGCAAGATATCTCAATTCCATATACCTGTTAAAATGTGCTCAGTGTTTTTAGGTTTCTGCTGAAGGGATAAATAAATTTTACCAGAAATCAAGAAGTACTTTATAATTATTCAACTTTCTATTTTGAGCTTTTCAGTGTACTGCATCTGGTTAAAAATTCCCAGAGAGAGAAGGTGGAAGGGAGGGAGGGAGGGAGGATTGAGAGAGAAACAGAGAGAATATTAAAAGAATTTGTACTAAAACAAACCATTATGCAATATGCTTCCTGGGACAGTTATTTCTTTTCTTCTTTTTAAATATATTTTATTATTGCTCAAGTACAGTTGTTTCCATTTCTCCTCACCACACCTCCTGCCCTACCCATCCCCACCTCCCAGCTTTGACCCTACCCACTGTGGCTTTGTCCATGTGTCATTTTTATATTTAAGTTGCATTTATATAGTTTTAAAAGTGGCATAAATAAAGATAACTAGATTATATTTCAAATATTGTTATAGTTAGCCTTATTAGGACACTTACTATAACATAGTATATTAGTAAATGGCTTAGATTGTAATTCTTGCAGAATAACATTCTCAAAATACTTCATGTTATGTTCAAATTAATGTTGTCAGCTACAGCAAAAATCATTAACTTATTAAGATTTCTACAGAGTAGAATTTACAATATATAATTTGATGTTTACTGACCTGTTGGCAAAGCTAAGTATTGACCAATACTCTCCTTCAATGACACACTGCTCTTCCTCTCCATTTCCTTAGGCACTTTAAACCATTACTTCTTCCTTTCCTTCCCTTTCATATAATCTTTCTTGACAAGGACAGCATTATTACTATTGCCTTCACGCACTTACCAATCTCCCCACACCTTTCAATAACACTTTTGACTCGTGCTGTGTTCCCCAAGCCCCCTCCCATCTGGGAAAATGTCAAAACAGACTCAGATCTATGAGTCTGTTTCTTTTCTGCTTGTTCATTTAATTTTTCAGTTTTGATCTAGTATTATTTCCATGTGGGCACTCAACCAAATAAGTTATCAGCAGTTCTCAGTGTTCCAAGGTGGTGGGCATAGGGTATTTAGATATTTGGAAAATTAAATGCTTCTATAAGTAGGCCTTGACTCTGTCATCTTGAATAGATGACTTCCTGTTGGTTTTTCATCTCCAATCCCACTTTTTCTTGCTACTCACGTAAGCATGTTCTATTAATATACTATGTGCACTTTCTATCATACAATCACAAGAAAAAATCCTACAGTGTCTAGAACACATATTAATTGAGTGCATATGTTCAATAAACACTGAGAGATGATTAAAGAACTGGGGTCCCTAAATCCTCTTCACCCACAGAAGTCTCTTTTCCTAAAGGACTATACTTTCTTTATTCACAGTATTTGAAAGTTTAAGGAGAGAATCACATCCATTCTTCAAAATGTTTGTATCCTATTGTGGCCATTTTGCATGCTGGCCAGATTATACTAATTTATAATGATATTGTTTTAAAGAAAATGAGTCAATTAAGGAAAACGAGGACAAAATCTCATAATACTTTATGCTGGATGAGTGCTTTCTAAATTCTAGGCATTGTTCTAAAAAATACCTATTAACTCATTGAATTTCACTAACCCTCTGAGATTTATACTATACTCAAGGCAAAAAAAGTTAGAAGATTAGTAATTATTCATTAATGAATAAATGAAAACATGTTCCTAAAAGAGGAAACTAAGGCAAAGAAAGACAAATAATTTGCTCAAGGACACAGCTTGTTAAGTGGTGAACAATGAGGGAGGGGCTGGGTTGTATCCAGCTATGTCTCCTGGCTCTGGAATCCCTATTAGCCAATATCCTATAATGCCTCTCATACTTGGTTAACTTGTGTTCACACTTTGTACTTCAGGTTTCAGTTTAGCTCTTACACAATACACTCATGATATACACACTTGTGCACACACACACACGTACACACACACTCATCTCATACCAGAGATTAGCATTTATTCCAGTTTCCACAGATTTCCAACTAGTTTGGGTGTAGTATTGTCATTTCTTTTTCACTGAAATAGTGCCTGCCTTTGTCATATGAGAGGTATGAGAGGAGACTGTACCTTACTCATCAGCTGGTCTCCAGCAGACTGTGGTCAGCCTGCAAGGCACTGTGTTGACTATTGTCACAAATTTATACTAAATAACTATGTAGTATAAATTTGGGCAGTCTGAATCCCAGCTGCAGAGTTGCTGGGACATAGTAAGTAGTCAGGAAATAGTAACAAAAGTAATGAATCATCTGTTCTCTGAAAATCAAGATTGTTACCTTCATGGAATTAGAAGGTTGTAGAGAAAATTGTGAATTACAAGTTAGTATGGCACAAGTGTGGTATGAGCATAAACAGGATGTTGCAAGCACCCAGAGTAAAATGAAATCTTTGCCAGCCAGGGTGATTAAAAGGTTTCATGGAGTAAGTAGTCAGAATTGCCCATCTTAACCACTCTGACCAATAGGCATAAGTGTAAGTTGATGACTTTGCTTATGCATCAATGTATTAAAAATTTCTAAAATAATATTAAGGCAACAAACATTTATTGTACTTTACAAACATCTGGCAACAGATGGCTTCTTAAAATAAATTTCAGAATATGAATTATCTTTATAGCTTATATGCCATTCTTATTCCCCTGTGCACAAAACATCTTGGACATACCATATGAATTGAATCAATACAATTGTTTACCTTACTTGGTGAATACATAGTAAGTGCTTCTTATTTTATTATTATTTATTTTTTTTGCAATAGTGACTGGCTTGGAGGTCAAATGAGAAATTAATTTTGTGTCTAGATATGAATAACCTTAATAAAAGATGAGCTTTGCCTGAACTTCAGATGTTCTTATCTTTGACTGAGGAGACAGAATTACAGTTGTCCGGTAATATAATGATTTTGCACAAGATAATGTTGCTATCTGAAGTCATCACCTCCTTGTAGACTCTAATGTTAAATTATCATTTTTACCCTTGCCTATTTAATTCAATTTCTCAAATATTCTTTTAGTCCTTACCAAGACCAGAGTCTGCTTAGTCTTGTTTAAGATGAAATATTAAAGAAACTACCACTTCATAAGTAATAGTATGTTTTTACTTAAACTCATCTCTTTAGCAAAAGTACTTTACTTCAGGTTTAGAAATCTATATAAATTACAATGCATTGATTATTGAAAATCTGAGTGTTTTATTTCACTGAAAATATTTGTGTTAACATGAGCTACTACTCTTGACTTTAGGTGTGAATAAATTAATAAATAATATTTATTTATTGAATCTTTTGCCCATTTTATTTGTTACCCAAATATTAGTGGTGCCTTTACCACATGCTAAATATTCTAGGAATATATTATTCAGCATTTCTTTAATAGTCTTCATTTGGGAAGTCAGAAGTAATACTGTTTATATATAAAAATAGTGGCACAATTTTTTAACATTTTTCAATGTGAGCCATAAGCCAAATAAATATTCTTGGTAACCATCATGAATAAGGTAACATTTTTGTTTAATAATGCTGATATATATACACACACACACATGCACTATATTGTGGAGACATGTTTTTTCATTATTTATGTCCTAAGTAGCTTAGCTTTACATGTACAGTAAACAGAGCAAACCATTTCATTCAGCACTTCCATTTACATTCCCTAAAATCAATAGTGTCTTATACATTATTGTGGGACTCTTAGTTTTGTTTTGTTTTTTTCTGTTAAGGAACAAAAATCATATTTAAACATTTGAATATGATACCTAAATCTTTTCTTTCTCTTTGCTGTCACAAAATCAGGTTTTATATATTTGTGTTATTTATTTTGTGATAAGATCAGGGTCACATTATTCACCCCTCATAATTATTATGTTCATTGACACCTAGAAATATTTGGTAAATTAGTATTTCATTAAGATTAAAAACATGGATTTCTGAATAAATGAGACTTGAATTTAAGTACAGATTATGTTCACTGTTACAATATAATTAATTGTTGAAAGCCTCAATTGGAAATAGGGAAAATGTTAACATCAACTAACAGTTTATTGATGATTAATGAAAATAATGGCAATGGAATGCTTATCACAGTACCTAACCAAAACTATTCCAGTCAACAACCAGCAGTTTTAACTGTAAAGTTAAGGGAATCATAACTCAGTGTGAAGTAGTCATTGGGGAGGGTTTATGGCTGTTTTGACAAAGTTACAATGCAGAAGATTTCCTGAATTAATTTTTTTTTATTTCCCAAACGTGATATGTGCTAATTATTTTTAACTTCATTCTTTACTTATAGTAAAAAATGAATGTTGATGTATTCATTTGCATTTGTCATTATTATCTATGTTTTGTGATAGATTATCATGGATGATCTGATGGGCTCAATATAACAACTAGTGTCCTCATATAATAAGAGGCAGAAAGTTAGAGTTACAGAGAGCAGAAATAAGAATGGATGAGAGGTTGGAGTGAAGTACTTAGAACATAGAAGAAGAGGATGAGGATTATAGGTAGTTTTAAGGCTGGGAAAGGCAAGGAAACAGGCTTTTTTCCAGAGCCTCCTCCAGAAGAAATGCAAGCCAGTTTGCACCTGAGTTTTAGTCCAGTGATACAGATTCCGGACTTCTGACCAATATAACTGTAAGGTAATAAATCTGTGATGTTTTAAGTCACCATATTTGTGGTAATTTGTTACAACTGCAATTGGAAAGAAATTCACCAATTTATAAACATTTACAGAGTCATATAATTCTGAAAAGCTTGTTTAAAACTGACAGGTCTATCCTATATTCCTTTATTATAGGCACTACTTTCAACTATTTTATTGACTTTTTACTTGTTTTTATATATAAATAATAAACTGCACTTCTGGTTCCTGAATCTTCAGCATTAGGTATGATATCTGGACTTCAGGAGTTATCTATTGACTTTCTATCCCCATTTCTAATCTCACTATTATCCTAATATATTATAAATTCTTTGGCTAGACACATATTCTGCATAAAGCAACCTTGAGATAAACCTTTATCATTATCCTAAGGATTCTATTTGCCTTACTATTCTTTTCTACCTTCTTATAGTTTTGGTGTCTCATGCATTATTTTTCTCAAGGATTATTCCCTAGTTTTATCACAGTTTCCTAACAGACGATGCCTGATTAATAAAAGTTTTGAGCTCTTACATACATAAAATGCCTTTAATCTAGTCTCACACTTGATAGTTTGGCTGGGTATAGAATTCTAATTTGTAAATAATTTTATCTTATTATTCTGGGGTTTTCTAGCTTGAAATTTTGCTGTTTATAAGATTTTGGAAACTATTATATAACCTCATCCCTCATGTAATCAGAATTTTGAGGACTCTTAGTCACCTGTATTCTGAAATTTCATGATGATAGTCTCTATGTGTGGGATTATTTTTATTCATTTTTGAGAGACTCAGTTGGTCCTTTTATCTTTTTAACTTTGTTTTCTCTTTTAACTTGATTTTTCAGCTCTTCCATTGATTTTTTTCATTTCTGCTGTGATTTTTAGGGTTTTTTTTAGCATTCTTATTTTGTATCACTTTATTCATATTTCTTGGATGCAGTAGCTCTCCTATCTCTCTGAAAATGTAAATGATATATATTTTTTAACTTTTTGTCTCTCTCTGATAGATTTTGTTTATCCTAAGTTGCTATTTTTTAACATTTTTTTAATTTTAATTGTTGTTCAAGTACAGTTTTCTGTCTTTTACCCCATCCCAGCCCATCCCCCCATGCTCCCCACCTTACATTTCATTTTTAAATTAGTATCTATTTTATTTCAAGCTTTCATGTATGAGGTTCTATTCACTCTTACATTAAAGAGTGGGATATTAAACAATTGATTGGATGTTCTGTAGATATAGCAGGTAGGCGAGGGGTGGGAGGGTGCTTGCCAAATATGAGAGATCTGGTGGGACATTTTTGTCTTCATTGAATTCCCAACATCAGTGAGTATCTCTAGATCTTTTTTCTTAAGCTAGTAAGAGTGTTCTGGTTAAATTCTTCTAGCCACTGCCTGGAAGATAAGGGGCATCCTCATTTGTACCCTCTAGGGAAACAATATAAAAAATTCTATATCAGGGGCCTGGTGTTGCAAAATATGGATATTTTACTACCTTCTAAATAGACCTGTCACCAATACTTCCATTGTTAGCCCAAAGTTTATCTTCACTTTTACAAGTATCCATTGCTATCAATTCAGAGGTTTAGTCAACTGAGTTTCCTCATCTCTATCCTACCATTTAGAGTTATGGAAACTGATTAGTTACTAACTAACCGAGCACTTTTATATCTATTTTTCATCACTTATATAGTCTCCAATTTTCTTTTCATTTAGGGCTTATTGCTTTAAAAATCTCTTTAATGTTATTTGAGTGATTTTTAATGAAGTTTCAGGAGGGAATGGTTGTATATACATGTTACTAGTTTTCTACTCATAATTTGAGTTATTCTGAATATATTTAAGTCCTATTATTTTCCTGATTCTATGTTCTGCATTATTCCACTTACACATTTATTCCAAAGAGGTTGGCATTACTAATCTCTATGGGGAAACACTTACGGAGGCTTCCCAATGTATGTGCTACTTGTTGTTTTTAGCCCAGAATCAGTTCTAGTGCCATATTTTAAAAAAGCCAAAGTGGCATAGGATCAAGGGTGGGAGATGGAGATGGTTGGGGTGAGGGCCAGTAGTCGTGGGAAAATGAAGATAACTCTATTTGAATAACGATAAAGAAACAGAAAATAATTTAGTAAATCCTATCTTTTATTTCTAAGAATAACTTATATTTTAATATTTCTAATTCTTAAAAAAAATTAGTACCAGAAAAATCCTCTATTTTTCTGAGTATTTACTATTATCCAATTCACAAAAACTATAGTAATCCCACAAAGTAACATGTGTATGACTATCACTGTCTGTATAAGTAATATATATAAGACATGGACAAATTTGAATCCATAACAGTTTTGAAAGCAAAAATTTTCTTAATATGTATACCACTTTTTGTAAACTTATTTAATAATATTACAATCAATGATAAAGGATCTTTGATATTTTTATATATTAAAAAAGTCAGCAAAAGTAGCAGTTATGTTTCTTTTTTAATCCCTAGAAAACCTATCACATAGTATGTACTTAATAATTGATTCTTGAATGTTAGGTGAAAGTGAAATTAAAATCCTGTCACCTGATTAGTTTCCTTTGCAATTTCTATTTAATTTCATATTCCACTGCTGTTTCTTTCTTTTGTATAGACTCTTCTAACTTCTCATTGCTTATTTTCTGAACTGTTATAAAATCCTCCTAAGTTGTCTGCTCTATACTTGATATCATTCCACCCTAACAGAGCTGTATGATTTGGAGAGCTACAGATCTAGTAAAGTTGTTTGGTTAGATACATGATACCACCTTGTGTAGAAAATAACACTTTGTGATTTACAAAGTTATTGACGTTATTGTCTTTTTAAAAATATCTTAGATCACTTATATATATATATATATATATATATATATATATATATATATTTCATTGTTGTTCAGTTACAATTGTCCAGATTTTCCCCCATTACTCTCCCCTGCCCTACCCACCCACTACCTGCCACATTCAACACCATCCCTGCTGTTATCCTTGTCCGTGAGTCTTTTATGCATGTCCTTTGATTTGACCCTTCCCCTTTTTTCCCTTGTTATTCCCTTCCCACCTCCCTTCTGGTCACTGCCAATTTATTTTTTATTTCATACCTCTGCTTCTATTTTGCTTGCTTATTTGTTTTGTTGATTAGGTTCCATGTATAGGTGAGATCATATACTTTTTTAAAAGACAGAGAACAGGTATTAATATGTACTAACCTAAAAGCAAACTGAGACATTAACTTTCCATTGCTATATCTGTGGCTTGTGAATGACAACACTTGAATATATTCTGATACCCAGTTCTGTTCTGTATATGACACACTGGGCAACAAATTTTTTCAAGACTCTTAGAAACTCTTGTACCCCAAACCCTCTTTACCTGAATGTTGTTACCAGATATTCAGGGTCTCTACAGCAAGCTAATGTTCTATTACTATCTCTCATTCCTTCCATTACCCCATTGATTTCACATCAGTATCTTAAAATAAGGTTTTCAGTCCTTGATTTTAACTTTTCTTTTGTTACAGGACTTATCTGTAAAATCGTCTTTATCATAATTCATTTAATTAAGACAAATGGTTTTATAGACCCCTTTTGAGGCATTCCCCATTTTCCCTTGTCCTCAGAATCCACCTGAGTGTTGTTTCTAAAACATATGGTGGCCAGATAAATATCTTATACCAACTAAAAAGGACATATTAAAAATTCTGAAATAGCAACTTAGATGAATATGTAACGTTATATTTGATTTGTAGAACAAATTGTGTACTAAGTTGTATATATAAATATGAAATAGTTCAGATATCAATTTTTTAAACATTAAAATAGACTCTGCCTTTCTAAGGATCATAATAACATCTAATCAGTCAGTGTGAGTCATGTCACCAAAGAACCCTGCAAAGAGTCTTCCTTACTAAATATATCTTGATTTTGTTGCCTTAAAATTCAAGTACAATATCAAAAATATAATTTCAAATAAGAAAAATAATACAAATAATGCATAAATAAATATATACATGCATTTGAGCACAAATACTTTAATCCTCTAGGCCATAAAAAGCCTAATTTTACACTTCACTTTTGATGTACATGGTCTAGGTCATTAAAAAATTTGTGAGTTGACATGGCACAGCAGAAAAGCTTGCTGATTGCAAGTTTTCCTTGCTGCCCTCACCCTTAGTTCCAATTTGGGTGGTGGAGAAAGGCCCAGGTGAATGTTAGCAGGTAGCGAGTTTGCATCACTCATGAGAAAGCCTATATAAAGGAAAATCCGATTTTTAAAAGTTGGCTGCTAGCAAACCTGTTCTGCTCTTTGAAGACATCATTTTTACTTCTCCATACAGCAAATAAGGCTGTCTACTATTTCAGACAATGACACTGTACCCATCTTCCAAGGGTCTTTTATATTTACTTAAGTATTTTTTATTTATTTTGCTATTACAATTTTCCCAATTTTTCCCTCTTTATCTCCCCTCCACCCTGCACCCCCAAACCCTCCAGCATTTCTCCCCTTAGTTCATATCCATGGGTTGTACATATAAGTTCTTTGAGTTGTCTGTTTCCTATACTATGTTTATCTCTCCCCATCTATTTTATGTCTACTAATTATGCTTCTTCTTCCCTGTACATTTCCCCCCTACTCCTCCCTTCCTCCTCCCCACTGAACTCCCTCCATGTGATCTCCATTTCTCTGATTCTGTTCCTGTTCTAGTTGTTAGCTTAGTTTTTGTTTCCATTGTTTTTATTTTCTTTTACTTTCATTTGTTGATAGTTTTGAGTTTGTTGTCATTTTACTGTACATATTTTTTATCTTCTTTTTCTTAGATAAGTACCTTTAACATTTCATATAATAAGGGCTTGGTGATGATGAACTCCTTTGACTTGACCTTATCTGGGAAGCACTTTATCTGCCCTTCCATTCTAAATGAAAGCCTTGTTGGACTGAGTGATCTTGGATGCAGGTCCTTGCCTTTCATGACTTCAAATACTTCTTTCCATCCCCTTCTTGCCTGCAAGGTTTCTTTTGAAAAATCAGCTGATAGCCTTATGGGCATGCCTTCATAAGTAACTCTCTCTTGTCCTCTTGCTTCTTTTAGGATTCTGTTTATCTTCAGTCTTGGGCAACTTAATGATGATGTGCCTTGGTGTGTTCCTCTTTGGGTCCAAATTCTTTGGGACTCTCTGGGCTTCCTAGACTTCCTGGAAGTCTATTTCTTTCGCCAGATTGGGGGAGTTTTCCTTCATTATTTGTTTAAATAAGTTTTTAATTTCCTACAAACCTCTGGGACAACCTAAAACATTCCAATATTCAAATTATAGGGGTTCCAAGGTTCTGTTTTACACAAACATCTCAGGAAACACAGCCCCAAACACTGCTATTCATAGGCATGCACATACCTCAGAAACTCACAGAGAATTGTCTTCCAACAATATCCAACACATTTCTTTTATTTTTTCAAAATTTTATGTATTGATTTTTAGAGAGAGAGAGGAAGAGAGGAAAGAAAGAGAAACATGAATTTGTTGTTCCACTTATTTATGCATTCATTGCTTGCTCCATGTGTATGTCTTGACTGGAGATTGAACCCACATCCTTGGCGTATTGGGATGACACTCTAAGCAATTAAGCTACCCAGCCATGTCTCAATATATTTCTCAACTGTATCAGCTACCAGCACAATTTTTCCATGAATACATAATTTGATTAATCTGACAGAGGACTGGGACCAAATCCTTTTAATTTATCTCAAGCCATATTTGATTAAGACTACTCTCAAGAGGTTGCTATGTATCAGAATGAGGCTGACCTGCTTTATTCACCTTTTCTATTCACTCATAATTTTTACTTTGTGCCATTGAAGATACCCCATACCCATTAGGGTCTACTTTAGAAAGACATGTAGCTTCTCCTTAAGATTCTGTGTTAATGTTTTGAGAGGGATGAGTGAATAAATAAACAAACATTGTGAAAAACATAGAAGGATTTTCAGGAACATGTATAAAGGACACATGGACAAAACCAAAGGGAGATAAGATCAAGGGTGGGGAATGGGGATGGCTGGGGTGGGGGGGAGTGGTGGGAGGATGAAGACAACTGTACTTGAACAATAATAAAAAAATGTGGGAAAAAATATTTGTGAGTTGCTATTCTTTGTAAATCTCTATACTTCTTGACAAAGGATAACAGGAACTGATTCCAGTACAGTTCCTACCTTTCAGGTTGTGCCATTTTATATAGTAGGAGAGAAAAAGACAAATTCATAAATAACTATAAAATAAGGCAGAATGTAATTAATATCCTAAGGAACTATAAAACATGTGCTTTGAGAGAATGTAAAACTCATTTTCAGTTCTGAGAGTTGAGCAAAGGCATAAAGTTAGAATGGATTGATTGTGCCACACAGAATGAGGAGGTTTGTATGCCTGGAAGTTATATGTGCTACAGGGTAAAGGAAACACAAGGAAGGTATTAAATCAAAGATTATGGAATTTTTAAATGTTCCAATAGACCAAAGGTACTATAGTCCATGGAACAGAAAAATTATATGAAGAAGTAAATGAATCTTAAAATAAGTCTGACAATACCATGTGATATATATGAGAGGAGAGCAAATATTATTAGCAGTCATTGTAGCTTGAAGCCTTATAAAACCAAGGCTTATACTTAGGTATCAGTTGCTCTTAGGTAAGCGTATTTTTCTTCAGGGTAGATGAAGCCCAAATTATTCATTATTGTTTAATATCACAAGATGCATGCTAGCTGAAGGGATATGTGAAGGGTGATATCAAGCCAAGATAATCATAAAGATATATTATTTATATATATGTATACATTATATATGTATACATCATATGTGTATATGTACATATACATAGTTTTTAACTAAGTACATTTGCTACACTGTACTTCCTTCATGCATTTATTCAATTAATATTAATTGCTTGCCAGCTTTGTCTCAGACATAGTGGTAACTGCAAGCAAAGCAAGTACTGTTAATTCCTCATCAAGTGGGAAGCGGTTGCTACCTAGGACCACAGCATGCTAAGGCACTTTATTTTCTGGAACACTATCCCTATTTAATTTCTCATTTTAAACACACCATTGGCCTTATAATTCAAATTTATTCTGAACATGTAATAATAAATACGTTTGGCCTTGTGTACTTGAGCAAGGCACTTTTAAGAAATGTTTTGCCTTCACTCGAGGGGAAACGAGTTGGAGGTTTGGTGCACTAGGGAGAGTACTGCGAGCGTTATTAGAGACTTTGTTGCTGGCAGAAGGTAATTCTCCGATGGCAAATCATGAAGGGGTGTGTGTGTGTGTGTGTGTGTGTGTGTGTGTGTGTCTTATTTCTGCATCTCATGACCAAACTCCTTGTTAAATGCTCAGAAGACATTTTGCAAAATGACAGAAAATGTCAACATTTTAGGAAAACTTCTTTAAGTAGTTCTAATCTTAAAGCCAAGATTTTACAGTAAAGCTTATTATCAGTTGTTTTGTGAAAACAATCTTTGCAAATGGTTTCTTGATAGCACCAGAATGCATGATTAAATTTTACAGTTTCTGAACATAAGACTGTTACATAAATATCTTCCTCACCATCTTTTTACTCAAGCAATAACAAAAATACCAATAAAGTATTAGTCCCATGCCAAGTGACATTATCAAGGCTTGAGATAGTTC
Source organism: Tonatia bakeri (assembly GCA_004024845.1). Classification (NCBI taxonomy): domain Eukaryota; kingdom Metazoa; phylum Chordata; class Mammalia; order Chiroptera; family Phyllostomidae; genus Tonatia; species Tonatia bakeri. The sequence goes on from PVIA01001954.1 coordinate 212,342, forward strand.
TGTGCTTTCTTATTTTTTGGTGGTTTACAACTGAACTAGATAAGAGAGTTCAACAGTTGTCAAAAGTTAACAAATTCTATCTTCACAGATCTCACATCAAAAATTGAGACTCTTCCCTTACCCCACATACCTCTATATTATGAGATGCAATTATTTACTTGTGTGTGTATGTGTGTGTTGTAATATAAATAGAAAATACTAAAAGATTTTATTCCACTGAAGTGATCCTTTGGAATAAATTTAGTTTACCACTAGAGTATTAAATGGGATACTTTAACACTTAGGGAAAAAAAATCTATGTGTACAAGATAAATTGCCAGAAGCAGTACAGTGGAAAATTCATGGTTTAGGTAGGTTACCTAGAAAAAAAAAATAATTATCCTCAGAAAGAGAACTCCTCCAGTAACTTATGTAAATATCTATTTTAGCATCCTGTTGTCTCCATGCCATTCAATTTTCTTGCTTAGTAGGGAATTTGCCACCGTCTTTACACAACCCACATGTAAGGTTGTTTTCTCAAGGAGAGCAGTGCATGCCCTTGAAATTGAAATACACTTTTGTTTAGTTCCCATGGGACTCTGCAGTAGAAACATATTTCAAATATGACAACTAAAGAAAATCAGCACAAGTAGTCACTGATGTACACTATGGGAAAAGGGGAAAATAATTGACTTACATTTATGAAAGTATTTAATTTTTTATTAGAAGCTTGACTTGGTGGAAGAGTCAAGTTGTTACAGTTATAAGTGTGGTTGCTTGCTTATTTCCTTAGAGTCTAAATTGCAGAAAAACACTGGACCAAGTATAAATTTGAATCTATTTCATAATACGAATTCTAAAACTATTTTACTTTGAAATAGAGTTTCTAGAATGATTAAATATGAATGAACCTTCAGTTACCACATTTTCATGCTATAATATGTTTCAAGTGTGAAAGAAATATTTGACAACTTAGTTCAAATTTCTATGAATAAAATAATGTTCAGATAAAGCATTTACATTTCAACGTTGTCAGATTATGTCATAGCATGACCTTCCCTTAGAATAATACATGTAAACAAACTTCCCTGTTATTCACATACAGGAATAGTAGTTAAAATCATTAATCAGATTCAAAAGCTCTGATTCAAAAGCTCTTCAGTCTCTGGAGAAGTACGCAAAGTACTGATTCTTATCAAACAGTCAGACTTGATATGGTTGTTTAAATCTAAAGGTGATTATTTTTTTAAATTTTGCATTTGCTCTATGGAAATTACAGTGAAAAGAAACAACAAATTGTTTCATTTTACTGTAAGAGAGAGATTAATCTTTTTAAAGAAAAGGCATTCCAGATATCGAAATTTAAAGTCACTACACAGTGATATTACAATGGCTTATCAGGGAAATATGTCACATAACAATTTAATGATTTGGAATTTAAGGATTTTTAATATATTCCAGTTTAAACATAGAGATAAACAGCAATAGTATGTTACTGGGCAAACTATGGATTCATTTGTCTCTTTCTCAATAGTACATGCTTATATTATGGTAAAATCAATTTTGCTTATTTAAATAAGGTCCTAAAATGAGATAAGTAGTTTTAGCCTTTTGCATTATTACATATCATCAGGATAAAACTATAAATATTCAACAGATACATTGCTTATTTCTTAAAAATAGGTATTCTTTCATCTTTATGTATTTGCTTTGTTGTTTTTATTTTTCTTTTTTTTTTTTAATTTGGAGAGAATAGTTAAAGAAGAAAAACCATGAATGACTATTTTTAATATATGACTGTTTTCTTTTACTAGATAATATTCAGTCTTGAGGAATTTGGGATTCTCTCTCTCTCTCTTTTTTAAGATGGGTGGCAAACTAGCAAACTTTACTTGTCAGACCAGAAGTTATTCAGTATCTATTTTCAGATATTAAGAACAATTTTCACTTCAGGAAAACTTCTCATGTCACCCATAGCCCTGCTTGTTAAGTCACATATTGTTTGGTGGGGCGGTCCTCCTCATATGAGGTCTGTTTGGAACTCGGCATGGGTCGCTAGAGTAATCTAATTTTTATAATGGCCACTGTGGTGAACACTCAGTGATGGTGGTGATGACCAGCACATTTCCAATATGGTCTGTATAAAATCGTGTATGATTTACCCTAAAGTTTATTTTATGTACCTTTGTAGGAGCTTTTTTTTTATTTAAATTTTCAACCAGTTTCAGGAAGTTGAAAATCAAAAACACAAATTGGCTGATAACATATATTTTTGTATATGGCAGGGAAGTTAATATATCATTGAGGTAAATGTATATTCTCCTCTCATGTTCTAAAGGATACATGGTATTTGGCTTAAAACTATTTTCATAAAGGGAGGGAAGATGGCGGCATGATAAACAAAATTGACCAGCCTTTAAACAGGCTCATCAAGAAAAAAAGAGAGAAGACCAAATAAACACAATGAGAAAAGAGGGAGGAGAGATTACAACTGACACCACAGAAATACAAGGGATTGTAAGAAATTGCTAGGAAGAACTGTATGTCAAGGAATTGGAAAACCTAGATGAAATGGACAAATTTCTAGAAAAATATAATCTTCCAAAATTCAATGAAGAAGAAGCAGAAAGCCTGAACAGATCAATAAAAGCAGATGAAATTGAAACAGTAATCAAAAAACTCCCAACACACAAAAGCCCTGGACCAGATGGTTTCACAGGAGAATTCTACAAAGCATTTAAGGAAGAGCTAACGCCTATCCTTCACAGACTATTGCAAAAAATCCAAACTGATGGAAGATTCCCAAACTCTTTTTATGAAGCCAGCATCACCCTAATCCCAAAACCATATAAAGACACAATGAAGAAAGAAAGCATCAGGCCAATATCACTGATGAACATAGGTGCTAAAATCCTCAACAAAATACTGGCAAACTGCATCCAACAATACATAAAAAGGACCATACCCAATGACCAAGTGGGATTCATCCCAGGGATGCAAGGATGGTACAATATCTGCAAATCAGTAAATGCAATACATCACATAAACAAAAGCAAAGATAAAAATCACATGATCATATAAATAGATGTGGAAAAAGCATTTGATAAGGCGTAGCACCCATTTGTGATAAAAACACTTAGCAAACTTGGAATAGAGGGAGCATTCCTCAACAAAATAAAGGCCATATATGAGAGACCTACAACCAACATCATACTCAATGGGCAAAACTAAATCTTTTCCACTAAGATGAGGAACAAGACAAGGTTGTCCACTCTCACCACTTCAATATATTATTGGAAGTTTTAGCCACAATGATCAGACAAGAAAAGGAAATAAAAGGCATCCAAATCAGAAAGGAGGAAACAAAACTGTCACTGTTTGCATGTGACATGATAGTGTACATAGAAAATCCTATAGACTTGGCCAAAAAATTGCTTGACTTAATAAATGAATTTGGCAGAACAGTGGGATACAAAGTCAATATTAAGAAATCAAAGGCATTTTTATACACCAACAATGAAACAGCAGAAGCTGAAATCAAGAAAAAAATCCCATTCAATATAGCAAAAAGAAAAATAAAATACCTACGAATAAACCTAACCAAAGAGGTAAAAGACCTGTATTCAGAAAATTACACAACACTAAGAAAGAAATCAAGGAAGACACAAATAAATGGAAACATATACCATGTTCATGGATTAGAAGAATTAATGTCATCAAAATGTCCATACTACACAAAGCAATTTGCACATTCAATGCAATGCCTATTAAAGTACCAATGGCATATTTCACAGACATAGAACAAACACTTCAAAAATTTATATGGAACCATTAATGACCCCAAATAGTCGCCACAATTTTGAGAAAGAAGAGTAAAATAGGAGGGATCACAATACCTGATACTAAACTGTATTACAAATCCACTGTAATCAGAACAGCCTGGTACTGGCATAAAAACAGGCACATGGACAGAGAGCCCAGAAATAAACCCAATTCTCTATGGTCAATTAATATTTGACAAAGGGGGCAGCAACATAAAATGGCGTAAAAATAGCCTCTTCAACAAATGGTGTTGGGAGAACTGGACAGCTACGTGCAAAAAAATGAAACTGGAGCACCAGCTTACATTATACATAAAAATAAATTCAAGGTGGGTAAAAGAGTTAAATATAAACTGTGACACCATTAAAGTACTAGAGGAGAACATAGGTAGGAAAATCTCAGATATTTCACGTAGAACCTTTTTTACTGACATGTCCTCTAAAGCAAGGAACATAAAGGAAAGAATAAACAAATGGGATTTCATCAAAATAAAAAGCTCCTGCACAGCTAAAGAAATAGTATTAAAATAAAAAGAGAACCAACCATATGGGAAAACATATTTGCCAATGCTATCTCAGACAAGGGTTTAATCTCCAAAATATATAAAGAACTTATATGACTTCACTCTGAGAAGACAAGCAATCAATTACAAAATGGGCAAAGGACCTGAACAGACACTTCTCCAAGGAGGACATACAGAGGATCCAGAGACACATGAAAAGATGTTCAATATCGCTACCTATCAGAGACATGCAAATTAAAACCACAATGAGATACCACCTCACACCAATCAGAATGACCGTCATAAACAAAGCAGCAAACAACAAGTGTTGGAGAGGTTGTGGAGAAAAGGGGACCCTAGTGCACTGTTGGTGGGACTGCAGACTGGTACAACCACTTTGCAAAACAGTATGGAATTTTCTCAGAAAACTCAAAATGGATCTGCCTTTTGACCCAGCAATTGCACTAATGGGATTATGTCCTGAGAACCCTGAAACACCAATCCAAAAGAACCTATTAACCCCAATGTTCATAGCAGCACAATTTACAATAGTCCAGTTCTGGAAGCAACATAGGTGTCCATCAGTAAATGAATGGATCAAAAAACTATGGTACATCTACACAATGGAGTTCTACACAGCAGAAAGAAAGAAAGAGTTCCTACCCTTTGCCACAGCATGGATGGAACTGGAGAGCATTATGCTAAGTGAAATAAGCCAGGCTGTGAAAGACAAATACCATTTGATCCCACTTTTAACAGGAACCTAAACAACAAAATGAACAAACAAGCAAAATATAACCTGAGACACTGAAATAGAGAACAAGCCGACCAGAGGAGAGAGGGGAGGGAATTTCAGGGGAAAAGGGGAAGGATATACAGGAACAAGTATAAAGACACCTGGACAAAATCTACGGTGGGTGTAAATGGGAGGGAGGTTGGGAGGGATAGTAGGGGTGGTCTGGGATGGGAGTAAAGGACAGAAAACTGTACTTGTACAATTAAAATAAAATAAAAAAAAACCTGCTCTTAAAAAAAGTAAAAACAAATCACATACAATAAAAAATAAACTATTAAAAAACTATTTTCATAAAGTAAATCATATACATTTCATTCAATAAGCTCCTATTAAAAATTACTGCCTCTAACTTTTCTGTTATCAATACTTTTTTATTTCAAGACATTTGCAGACTCCCACTGAAATGAATAGCACTTGGCAATTTTCTGTCTATATTTGCAAAAAATCCTAAACTTCTCCAAGAAGAAATGGAGTTATTTCTGAGAACTGATATTTAAACTTAAGGCTATGTTTCACAAATTTTACTTATAATCAATGCCAAGACAAAAATAGTTTACTATTGGAAATACTGTTAAAAAGTTTAGAATTTTTGTTGTTCAATTCTATTTGTGCAAAAATTGCATTGATTCCAATAAAAATTGCATTCTTTCACTGCTGAAATTCTATTTTTATTAGTGTCAGCAGGGGATGAGATAAATCCAAGTACTTTTGCCAACATTTCAAGTCAACTCTTTGTTCTCTGTCATTTATAAAAGTTTATCTTCATCTAATTCTATCATGCATAAGTGTAATTTATTTGATAGATTTCTCTTTTCTTACATGTTTAACTTCCTTACATTATTGCTGTGTTTTATTCCAAGAAGGACAATGATATGTATTCTTAAGTATTTTTTTTCTTATTTCTTAACTTATATAACAACTTACAAGTTATATATATACCTATGCTTATATTTACATATTTATACAAATAAGAACTGTGGTAGATTTTGTTCTTCTCTACTTATAATTTCTAATTCTATCTGTCAAGGAATACTATCATAAAAAATAGTCAAGTGAACTAATATTTATTCCATTTAGTAGCCAGATAATATTATAACTTATTAATATACCATATTTTATTAATTATCTTATTGATTACTAATGAACTTGCTTATAGTTTTGGGGCTTTTTTTTCCTATTCTAAATTATACTGAAATAAGCATTTTTGTTGTAATGCTGTGTTTTGGTCAGTTACAGTTACAGACAATTTTTTAACAAAATATTAAGGAATAAGTGATAAAAGAATTCAGATAATGACATCTGTAACTTATGTGGACTCTTTCCACTAGGTATATACTCTAGAATGCATTTTTATACATTTTGAATGCTATATAACTTAGAATATTGAACTTTTATGTTATCACAACCAGCAATAGTTTCAATGTAAAAAATACATTTCTGGTGATCAAAAGGAGCATGATATGCATTTAAAATATAGGGAAAGTGCCCATTTCATGAAATGAGGTGGAGCAGGTTTTGTGATTTTTATTTCAAACCAGGGCCTTCTCTCAAAGGTGACCAAGCCATCTTCACCCATTCTCCAAACTTTCCCAGGCCTACAGTTGCTGCCCAGGGAGCTAAGAATACACACCAAACAAACTTGATATTATAGTCCCAACAAACCTTGTCTTTCTTCTCTGAATATATATATATGAATATACATATGTGTATATGACTATATATATACATAGTCATAATAGCATACATGTCATATTGATGACATATAGTATGTCATATGACATGCTAGTCATATATATGTATATTTGTATATGTATATTCATATACATAGATGTGAAATAAGGTGCTTTGATAAAACTTATTCCTAATCTAAAATTTTAATTTAGAGCAGTGGAAAATTACCAGAGAGGAATTAGCTCAGAACACTAGATTTCTCGCTCATAGAATTTAATCCAGTGGACATTTTTTTATATATATAAAGAATTTTCTCAGTAGTTCCTTTTTTATTTTTAATTAAACTTTTTATTGAGATATTTGTAGATATACATGAAGTCATAAAGCATAATACAGTGAGTTCCTATGAACTTAAAACAATTTTTTTCAATTATAGTTAACATTCAGTTTTGCTTTCTATTAAATCAGGTGTACAACATAGTGATCAGACAATTATCTTTTAAGAAGTGATCATCTCTGAGAATTCTACTACCCACCTGGCATGATACATAATCATCGTACTACTATTGACTATATTCTCTATGATGTACTTTATATCCCATACACTATTTTGTAACTACCAATCTGAACTTTTTAATCCCTTCACCTTTTTCACCCAATCACCCAAACACCCTCCCATCTGGCAACCCTCAGTTTGTTCTCTATATGAGTCTGTATCAATTCAATTATTTTGTTCTTTAGATTCTACATATAAGTGAAGTTTTATAGTATTTGTCTTTGTCTGACTTACCTTATTTAGCACAATACTCTCTAGGTCCATCCATGTTGTCACAAATGTTAAAGATTTTATTCTTTTTCATGGCCAAATATTATACCATTTTGTAAATATACCACATCATTCCAATTGTCAGTTTATGGGCAGTTAGATTGTTCCCATATTTTCGCAATTATAAAGATACTCCTAGAAGAAAACATATGCAGTAAAATATCTGACATTATTCTTAGTAATATTTTTATGATAAACTTCCTCAAGCAAAACAAAAGAAAAAATAAACAAATTGGACTATATCACACTAAAAAAATGTTTTTGCACAACGAATGAAACTATCAACAAAACAAAAAGACAGCCTACTGAATGGGATAATATAGTCACCAATCATATATCCAATAAGGGATTAATACTGAAAAATTATAAAGAACTTGTATAACTCCACACCAACACACACAGAGAGAGAAACAATCCAATTTAAAATTTGGAAGAAAACCTGATTAAACATTCTTCCAAAGATTATATTCAGATGGTAAATAGATATATGAAAATATGCTCAATTTCACTAATCATCAGAGAAATACAAATTATAATCACAATGAGATATCACTTCACAACTGTCAGAATGGCCATCATCAGTAAATCTACAAACAACAAGTGTTGGAGAGGATGTGGAGAAAAAGGAACCCTTGTGTACTATTGGTGGGAATGCAAACTGGTGCAGCCACTATAGAAAATAGTATGGAGGTTCCTCAAAAAATTAAAAATAGGACTACCTTACAATCCAGAGATTTTACTTTGGGGAATATATCCAAAAAAATCCAAAACACTAATTCAAAAGGATATATGCATCACTATGCTCATTCCCCATAGTTATTTAAAATAACTATGTCTTTGTATTCATAGTCTTAAAACACGGGTAATATAATTATATCCTTGATAGCCATCCAGTGCTGTCATTGCAACTTCTTTACGGCAGAAGTGGAAGGATCTACTCTCCTGGCTTTTTATTTCATATTCTCTAGTATACTTGTTAATATCATTCTATACATAGTGACTGAACAATTGAATTGCTAAGGTAAGAAATACTGAGATAGGTTATTGAGAAGGTAACTAAATTGTTAATATTTATTCACCATTTAAAATTACTTTAAAAATATTTTATTGATTATGCTATTAGACTTGTCCTATTTCTCTGCCTTTGTCCCCCCTTGATGGGGTACTCCCCTTCCCTCTGGCAAAGTCCCCCATCCACCTTAGTTTATGTCCATGGATTGTGCATATAAGTGCTTTGGCTCTTCCATTTCCTGTATGATTTTTAACCTCCCACTGTCTCTTTTGTACCTACCATTTATGCTTCTTATTCCCTGTACCTTTTTCCCCCATTCTCTTCCTTTGCCCTCCCAGCTATTAACCCTCCAAATGATCTCCATATCTATAATTCTGTTCCTGTTCAGTTGTTTGCGTATTTGTCTTTGTTTTTTTTTTAGATTCAGTTATTGTTAGTTGTGAATTTGTTGCCATTTTAATGTTCATAGTTTTTATCTTCTTTTTCTTAAATAGGTCCCTTTAACATTTCATGTAATAGTAGCTTGGTGATGATGAACTCTGTTAGTTTTACCTTGTCAGGAAAACACTTTATTTGCCCTTCCATTCTAAATGATAGCTTTGCTGGATGGAGTAATCTAGGTTGTAGGCCCTTGCTTTTCATCACTTTCAATACTTACTAGTCCCTTCTTGCCTGCGAAGTTTCTTAATAATTGCTACATGATTTAAATATTTTCTGTATAAGACTAGGTGCATCAGTTGATTAAGTTTGATTTCTGATAATAGAAAAGGACAAGAAGCAATGGGTTTCATAGTAAGAGACTTAGACTATAACAAAAACATGATGATGAAAAATATAAATATGACATTATTAGCACATCAGAATTATCAATGGCAGCATTTATCTACTCATTTTGTGTAGCTAATACGAGAGAAAAAAATAAATGAATACAAATAACATACAGAAACAAAAGACAAGGAGAAACAGTGATGAGAAATAACACATTTGGAAAATAGCAGATGGAAATTTCAGTTAAAGCCCTAACAAATTAGAGGGAATTTCAATTAAAAGTGCCTATAAGGAAAGGTAGAAACAAGGGGCAAGCTCATTCACTGTGAAGAACCTATGACAATCTCTAAATTTAGGGTCTGGGATTTTCCAGAAATTAGGTAACAGGGCTTAATTGTTTTTTTTAATTTCCCAAGTCTATTGTGTCTCATTACTCTGCACCTGATATTGATGATAAGCTCAGGTAGAATACATTTGAATTTTACCCAGAGAAACTACCTGTGCTCAGAGCTTAGATCTTAGGACATTGTTCTTTGGGATCCCTTATGTTGAAGGCCTAAGCACCTTATGTGAAATGCATACTTGACACAGAGCTTCTAATAAACATTTTAATAACTCACACTTAAATGTAAATAGGCAGCCAAAAGTCACTAGATATTTGAGAATGTGTCAAACATGAAAGAGGGAATCCAAGACAAAACAAACAGACAAAATATTAGCTATAGAAAATGTGCTCATCAGTAAATGAGTGTATGCAAAAACCACAGTACAATTACACAATGGAACATTGTTCAGCAGAAAGAAATGAAGAGCTCCTACCCTTCACAAGAGCATGGATGGATCTGGAGAGCATTATATAAATGAAATAAACCAGATGGTGAAAGACAAATACCATAGGATCTCACCTTTAACAGGAACCTAATCAACAAAACAAACAAGCAAGCAAAATATAACCAGAGACATTGAAATAAAGAACAAACTGACAGTAACCGAAGGAGAGAGGGGAGGGGATAATATGAAAACAAGGGGAAGGGTCATCACGGAACATGTATAAAGGACACATGGACAAAGCTAAAGCGGGGTAGGATTGAGGGTGGGAGGTGGGGATGGCTGGGATGTTAAGGGGAGCGGGGGGAATGGAGACAACTGTGCTTGAAAAACAATTTAAAAATTTAAAAAAGAATAAACAGAGAATGGTAGAAACTTTTAAAACTGTAACTAAAATATTCCAAGAAAATACACATCAAAAGAAAAATCAACAGATAGTTGTAAAAAATCAGTAAACAAAGAAAGAGGTTTTGGAAGTCAAATACATGATAACAATTAAAAAACTTTTCAATTGAAAATTTGGGAAATTAAAGTTGTGAAAATGCTTATAAAATGAAAGAAAAGACAGATCAGTAGAAATCAGGAAAAAAATAATATAGGCTTGATGTCCTAATGCATAAAATCTAATATATGACAAAAAAGTGATAAATTATACAAAAATTTTGAGGTCTTTGGACTCCCCATCCTGTAAAATGTCAGAGCATTCAGCTCATGTGATGAAAGCAGAATAAATTTTGAATATGAAGGAAAAACCCATGAGCTTCTATAAAGGCAAAAATGATTTCATATTGAGGAACAAGAATCAGAATGAATGCTCCTTTCAAAATATGGAAAAATCTGAACTTCAAATTAGAATTTTATACTTGAGCAAATAATCAATCCATGCAAAAACCTTTTCAGACAGGCTTGATTGATCACCAAGGAAGCTATAAAGAAGGATGTGCATTTAGTAAAAGAAGGGAATTAAAAAGAAAAAAAAAGAATGAAAAGATAGAAAGACATGGTCTTCAAGATATAAGGGAATCTCATATAATACATACAAGTCACCGACACTTTGTCCCAACATTCATCAGTAATCCTTCCCTGCTCTACATCAAAGTAACAGTTCAGAGTCTATGAAGGAGAGAACTTCAGAGGAAAAATGGTTTTGATGGATTGTATGGTGTGTTAGCATCTTGAATATAATTTTATGTTTAATTGGTGTACCCCTTATAAAGCATTAAACACAGGTACACAGGAAATGAAGTAAGTATAAAAAGAGAGTTTTTAACTACAGGAAAACCAAAATACAGGAAGGAAATACAATCACAGTACAATACTTGGCTCTATAATGAACAACATAATTGATATTTAACATATAAAAAATATAGAAGTGTAAGTATATACCCAAAGAGAAATTGTCTAAAATTAATTTAAAAATTAGAGAGGTATAAGCATATTATTTATAAATATGAAATTAAACCCAGAAGAATTTACTTTAAAAGTTGAAAACATCTGTCTTTGCAGAGCAGTACTTTGTTTATTTGTTTGTATATTTCAGGGAGGGGTATTGGACATTTATAAATGGTAGTTTTTTGTAGACATACTTTCTAAAGAACCCTATTAGTATTTGTCACACTGATAAAATAAAGCAATAGTTCACATAATGACTGATAACAGGATATACATTTATTTTCCACAATTTTCTTGAAAACTAAAATAGTAATTATTAACAAATATGAAACATTAGACATCTGACATAATTAAAAGTTGACAAGAAATTGGAAATTAATGTTATAAAATGTTATTTCTTTTTTAAAACTTATTTTAATTTTTTTATTGTTGTTCAATTACAGTTGTCTTCATTTTCCTACCACCACTTTCCCCCACCCCACCTCCCCTACCTCCCTCCCTCAGTCCTAACCCCCTTTAGCTTTCTTTGTCCGTGAGTCCTTTAATACATATTCTTTGATGACCCTTTACCTTCTTTTCCCCCATTATTTCCCTCCTTTCTCCCCTCTGGTTACTGTCAATTTGTTCTTTATTTCAATGTCTCTGATTATATTTTGCTTGCTTGTTTTTATTTCTTGACTGTTATTAACTTTTATTTCTTACCTGTCCTGTGACCATCTATCTTCTCACTAGTCTCTTAACCCTAATATTTTTTTGTTTTTGTTTTTGACTTGATTATAAATTTTGACATTCTTTTTACATTTTATTTCAATCTTTTATGTTTTTTCTGTGTTGTCTTCCAACTTAGATTTCAAATTTCTTATTTTGTATCTCAGCTCATGTTAAAGGCAGTATTCACTCTATGCTTATTTTATTGACTTTTCCTCATTTCTCACACAGCATATATCTGTGTTTGAATGTAAGTCCATTGAAACTTGAATTTGTGATTTTTATACTATATAGCATGTCCTGAGTACCAGGGGAACTTGGTGACTGTTAAAAATTAACAAACCTCAGTATCCATCATACTAGTCTGGCTCCATGTCTCAGAAAACAGACCCTTAGTAGCTTGTCACTCCATCACCCATGATCAAGTAGGAGCATTATTCAGCAGGGAGCAACATGCTGAAACTAGATTAAAGTTACAATGTTTATGTAAACATGGTAGCATCATGCCATATATCTAACTCACTTGAACATAGATCTGCTACTCATAAAGAATCTATTAGTGACATGTTTCTAGTAATATAAAATGGGATCTTCTAGTCAAAATAAACCCATTACTCCAGCACATTTCATGCTCATTGAAAACAGATTTATAAAGAATCCTTTATTAAATAGGCTTTCTGTTCACTAAAAAACAGATTTGCAATTCAGGAACAATGCATTGTCTAACATGTTTTCAACTCACTGAAACAGATTTACTGCTCAGAAACAACCCATTATCTAACATGTTTTCAGTTCACTGAAAAACAGATTTATAACTCAGACATAGCCCATTATCTACCAGAGTTCCAGCTCGCTGACTATTGATTTAGAATTCATAATCAGCCCATTATATGACAAGTTTTAAGCTCACTGAAGAGATTTCCAAATCATAAACAACCCATTATCCACCATGTTTCCAGCTCACTGAAAGTAGATTTATAGTATATAAATAACACATACCTCACAGTTCCAGTTCACTGAAGACTAGTACTGGACTTACCAAGAACTCAAAGAGTTAAGGTTTGACCTTGGCCATGAAATAAATAAACAAAAAGACAAATAAATCACCTCAATTTATGTGTACTTATATCTATAGAAATATCTTGAGATTTAATCTTTATTATATTCAAATTTCAAATTATGTGTAAAAAAATCTCAGGTGACTTTAAAGTTATGATGGCCATATATTTTGTGTAGTTTTAAACATTTCTGTGTTTATGAAAACTCAGAATATAAAATAACATTATTAAAATGATTGTTTTATGGATATGTTCCATTTTCATAAACTTAACTTCTAAAAATTGTTTTATTTTTACTCTATTATAGTATTTAGAAACATTAAAACTTATGTTTTACTCTATTAGTGTATGTAGAAGCATTAAAACACATTTTTAATTGTTAACATACTGAATTCTTTTTTTTAAGACTTTATTTATTTATTTTTAGAGAGGGAAGGGAGGTAGAAACAGAGAGAGAGAAACATCAATGTGTGGTTGCTGGGGAACATGGCCTGCAACCTAGGCATATGCCCTGACTGGGAATCGAACCTGCGATGCCTGGTTCACAGCCTGCGCTCAATCCACTGAGCTACACCAGTCAGGGCTAACATACTGAATTCTATTAGAATTGTTAAAAAAAATACATTTTAAAAACAGATAAACTTCCTTTTGGATATAAATTTGACATCAAATATGTTTAATGGAAAGTTAATTTATTTTTGTATTATCGATGTGGAGACCATATTTTATTCCATACTATCCATAAACTAAATGTTTAAGTCTTTGCTTTCAATTTATTATTACTATTTTATTCAATGTTAACCAACTAAAACTTGTGAAGCCACAATGAAAAGTGTTTCATTTAAAATGCTATGAGGTTACATATAAAATACTAAATGTTGCATTATTTTAAATACATGTTAACTTATGTTACTTAAACATTATTCTAAAAATTTTAAATAGCATAAATATGAAGAGAGAAGTACACTTAACCTTATGGACCCATCTGTGAGTCAATCAGCATCAGCATAGGGCCAATTTTGCTACACTATTCAACTTCTCCCTTCCCCATACTGTACCATATAATTATTTTGAAAAAAAATTACAGATAACATATCATTTCATTATTAATTATTTCAACACACATTGGTAAAAATACTTTCATTTTTAACATAATCTAAATAATATAATGCTAATGTAAAATAGTCCCTTAATATCTATAATTTTATACCAAGTTTAGTGCTTAACTCATATATGTATTTTTATTATTGATTTGTCCAGGAAAATATTGACATCAAATACATTTACTGAGCAGCTAATTTACTTTTATGCTATCATTGTGAAAGTACCATTTTTAACCATATGTATAATTTCCTCTTTTCTCTATTTTCAATACTGTCCTATAGTTTACCCATGTTTGGTGGGTGGAAGAATGATTCAGTGTATTATGTAAAGTGTTATATGAAACAATAATATGGTCATAGCATTTTCAAGGCAGGACTAGTTAGCCCCCTTTCCTTGTCCTCAAATTAATGCCCTTGTTTTTATGACTCATGTACACTGAACTAGGGAACTAAGTCTTAATGTAGGTCCTTCATGGAAGACACAACAATCAGCATAAAGTAGTCCTCAACAAATATTTGTTCATTTAGTAAGTGTACAAATTTAGATAAATAGCAGGAAATTTTCCTGATATTTATGTTAGTCCTATACTATATAATTATATACTCATACACACATATATGTCATGATGTGTATATATATAATATATAAAATGTTGGAATATATATATTGTTGTAGTAGGTACCTATCTCACAGGATAGAATAATGTGTCATGTATCACAACTATAAAAGGTTTTTAACTTAAAATATAAGAAGAGAGAAAGAAAATATACCTAGTTTTAATTTAAACTAACCATTTTTTGATATATTACCTAAATTAGTACTCATTTCTGAATATACTATGGCCAATTTTTGTTCTAGGTGATCTCAATTTAACTGTCACAGGGCATGTAGTTGGCACTTTTCAATAATGGTACACACTTTGTGGTTTTGTTGATAACATTGTCTCTTTAAGTTTTAATTTTCCCAACTTTATAAAGATATATTTAACATATAACATTGTATAAATGATTTCATATACTTTATATTCCATAATTGGTACCATTATAGCTTAGCTAACATGTGCATGCCATCACATAATTACCATATTTTTGTGGTAAAAACATTTAAAAACTACTTTCTCAGCAACTTTCAAATATATAATATGGCATTATTAACTGTTTTTTATTTGTTTGTTTTGCTTTTTTTACATTAAAAGATCTAATGGCAGGTTTCTCTTTTTAACATTAGGTCTGAGATTTTATGACAGTGATGAGAACAATTCTAAAATCAGTGGGGAGTAGGTGAATGAAAAAACATGGTTAATTCGCCATTTGTGGTCTGACAGAGGTGACTCATGGTCCCAGAATTATAATATGACATTTATTGAGCCCTGCATATGCCAAGTGAGATATAAAACGAGTTAAACTTGTCCTTTTGGGAATTAAACTATAAAAGAGAGACACTTCAATCTTATTTATTCTCTCAGCCAAGATATATAAAATGCTTTTTGTAAGTCAGTTACTATTCTGGTCTCTGATGGAATATGGATAAATAAAATACAGTCCTGTTCCTGTAGGAGAATCTCTCCCTCTCGCTGGGAATTATTGGTCTAGAACAGCATAACTCCTTTACAGAAATTCATGGATAAATGAGGCCGTAGAGTCAAGCCTAAAGGACAAACTAGTTTACTCAGCTTGCAGGACGGAGTGTGGATGATTGAGAAGCAGGCCCATGGAAGCAAGAAAAGGAATTACCACTGGTAAGACTAAAAATACAGGGTGAGAAAACCTATAAAAGTCTGTGAAGGCTTGAAAGATCCTTTTTCCCCACCAAAGGTCAGAATAAACAGACATAAAAGTAGGAGCCAAGAGTCAGACTGTAGAGATCAGAATCCCTCTCTCTCTCTCTCTCTCTCTCTCTCTCTCTCTCTCTCTCTCTCTCTCTCTCATCTACTGAAACTACTTGGATACAATAGCTTTAGAGCTCTTGATCTTTTAAGCTTGATATTTTAATATTTGTTAATAGATTTATTAGGACACAAATTTACTTCTTAGAGGTCCAAACTGAAAATTTACTCATAAAATGATTATGTCTTGGACTTGCCTCAAAATAACCCAGTGGGGCACTGAGAGTGGGAAAATGGGGGTTTTTAGATGATGAAGAACTGGCCATATGTTGGTACTAGTTGAAACTAATTGATGGGTCCTTGAGGGTTCATCATATTAGTCTCTTTGCATCTGTGTTTACCTGAAAATTTCCATCGGAAAAAGTTATCGATATAATATATTAATGAGGCTATATATATTTATAAAATATACAATCTTTGTTATTTTTAATATTGCTACCTCCAGTTCTAGTCTATGAATTTCCGGTGTAAGGGCTATGTTGTTTAGCGTTTATCACAGTAAATTAAAAGTACAACTTGATAATACTGAATTGAACAATGTAATTACATAAAATATTTGAATTACTAATAAAATTGAGAAAAATGGCATAAGCCTTTTTTCTTAGTCTGCTTGTGAGTTTAAAGTTGTAAGATAATAAGGTTTCTCAAATGTTAGGGAAAAGATTTTTTTTAATAGGCATTGTATAAAAAGTAAGTATAATGCTGGTAATAAAAAGATCCCATCTAAAGGACTAATAGGTGTTTGCAGATAAGTGAGCTGACCAGGTTTGACATGCATATAACATTAGTTAGTTTTAGTTGTTCAAAATAAATAACATTTTTATGAAAATTTTAAAAATATGTTTTGGGTTCCCGAAGTGTTGGGGGATTTTGTATTACTAAACAAATGTAAACACTAGAAAAACTATTAGATTGGGATAATTTAAAGTTTAATAGAAATATGAATGAAAAAAATAATTATTACCATCAGAGTTAATGAATACAGAATTTGGAAACTATTACTGTATTTTGAAAATATGGGAATCAGTTAAATGTTATTTTACAAATGAATCAAGAAATTCTTCATTGGACATCTATTGCATTTTGAGCATAATTCAAAGAGACCTGGAATTATTGAGAGATATGAAATAGTTGATGTATGAAATTCAATTGGATCTAATATACTGTAAGTGCTTCTCTTATTTAGTCCTGACTACTTTGATCATTTAGGAAACTCTGGATGCAATTTACTTAATGACATCATTCAACAGTAATGATATGCTTATTGGTGTTTGGGGAAGAGCCACGCCCTGACCATATTTCCTTTACGTTGCAATCTAGTAGGAAGCTGACTGGGCAGCACAGAGAGCCCATGTTGCTTTATGAGAGGAAGAGACCCTTTGCAATACATTATAGATGTCAAACAAATCCACTTTTCTTAGTATTCCTTCTTGCCTCATATGAATAAGCATAATTTCTCTTACACATGTTGCCAAAATTGAAGTAAAGATGGTAAATCCCATTTGTAACTTTAGTTTATGTTATTAAAGAAAAAAATATTCTGAACTAATAATAAAACCATCTGTTCTCACTTAGAAGAAAATACTTCACACTGATGAAGTAAGGATAATACTCAGTATTTTGAAGAAACTCAGAGGAAAATTATAATCAAACTGTTTATTTTTTAAAGTGTCAAATACATTTATTCAGCTTGTCTAATCAGTTTTCAAAGCTTAAATGTTAGCAATCTTTAAAACATCTGATAAAGAGCAAAGCCTTTTACTTTACATACATATTAATTCTCATAAAATATGTTGAATACTAAGATTTTTTAATCCAGAAATTATTCATCTTTAATGTCATAATTTTATTCATAATGGTAAGCTATTTTTAATCACAATTGTTGAGGTTCCTCAGTTTTTTGAATATTTTTAATCTTCTTATAATGAATAGTAGTCCAGGTTGATTAAAGAAAAATTTTATAACCTAGAGATATATAAATATATGTATAAATCTGACCACCTAGATATATCTACTCTTAACATCTTGATTCATTTCTTTTCAGTATCATTTTTAAAGTTTATTTTTATTTTTATCAAAGTTTAATTACATACTTACAGTGTTAAAATCAAATAGTTCTACAAATTCTATAAAAATGAAATCAACTATTAAGTGTTTCACAGTCCTCATTACCATTTCTCAATTAAACTTAATTTAAACTCTTTTTATCTGTTTCTTGTCATATTTCTCATCATTTATTTATGAATAACCTGTAATACTCCTATTTCTTTATAGTACAGTTTTATATATTATCTTTCACTTCCAAATATGAACAATAAGGATTTGGCTTTCTTATATCACTGTACAATTCCAGTCCTATTACATATTTGCTGCCTCATCCTTCCAATGGTGTTATGCTATATTTATATTTAAATCTCTTGTTACTCATTACACTATAATTATGATCATATAAAATTTTATGATGGTTAGACTATATAGTGTATATAATTATATTTCCTTTTTTGAATAACTCTGTAGTCTGTATGAATTTTATAATCATTTCTTTTTTCTCTTCTTTGCTCATTGTACCTATTACTATGGCACCATTATATTCTCTTAACAGATACATGTACTCCTCTCAGTAGTGTCCCTCAAATATTCAAAGGACTAAACTAATACTCAAAGGACTAAACTAATACTCAAAGAACTACACTAAAGTACTAAACATTGGCAGCCTCACATTTAAAACATGCATATATTCTATGTCTTTGCTTTATTGTCATACATTCTAGCAGATTTCTCAAATTTATCTTTCAATCTTTATAGATTTTTAAACTTTTTGCTACCATATTTTAATTTTCTAAAGCTATTTTTAGGATTTCTTTCTTTTTAAGATTTTATTCATTCATTTTAGAGAGGGAAGGGAGGGAGAAAGAGAGAGAGAGAAAAACATCAATGTGCCGCCACTGGGGGCCATGGCCTGCAACCCAGGCATGTGCCCCCACTGGGAATCAAACCTGTAATGTTTTGGTTCACAGCCCACACTCAATCTACTGAGCTACGCCAGCCAGGGCAGATTTCTTTATAGTATTTTGCTTTATCATCTTTTACTGTTTTTCTTCATTTTTTTGTTTTCTTCATTTTTTTCAAGATATTTTTGGATTTGTTTGTTTGTCTCTCTGTGTTTTCGTCTGGGCTTTTTGTGTTGGAGTTGCACCTAAAATGTATGGTTGCTTTCTCTACATTAACAGTCATAGTGGGATAGTTTTCCTGAGGATGCTGCTGTCTTTTCCTCAATTCTCCTCTTTTGGGGGGTTTTCACTCTCAGCTATCATCAGTGTTTCAAAATTCAGATTTTCCCTGGATCAGCTTCCCCACAGCATACCTCTCATACTCTGTCAGTACCTGCTCAGGGCTCAGACTTTCGGCAACCCTTCTGTTTTGCAGACCCATCCATACCCTGCCATCAGTGATACCTGCAACCTCTAATTATAGAACATTTTCAGGGTTCTGGATTGATAAAAATTATAGACACTTAGCATTTATCTTTCAAGTTTGTATAGGTATGATTTTTAATATTTAATTTTTGTGGAAATTGAAAGGGTATGATAAATGTTGTATTAGATCTTTAATGCTTAACTGGAAATATTTTCAGGGTTTTTTCCCCTACATGTTTATATTCAACTAGTATGCACTACTAGCTCTGTATTTATAAATTTCTGTTAATAGGAGACATGTACATATATAACCAGTTATGCTTATGTATAAATACCCATTCCACATAAAATCTCAACTTTGTTTTGCTAAAAATAATCTCCCAAAATCATTGTGAAAATTGCTACCCAGTTCATGTTTACATATACAATAACCTAGAAAATGATCAAATAGTGAATGCTAATATTGCAATGCAAATTTACAGGTATCAATGCAATGCCTAATTTTGTTAGTGTAATTCTAATAGAGTGTCATTAAACTTTAAAATATAGCAGAGATTTTCATTGATAAAATGCTAGTGTATATATTATTTATAATGGGAGTTAATGGCACCTAAAATATTTCCCTACAAGCAAATTTTTAGAATCAATTGTTTTTAATAGCACTTAACTTGAATGATATCTACACTTATAAATAAATAAGATGTTTATTCAAATCTAGTATCAAATTGAATAGACATATTCTAATATTTTACCTGCCATTCCATTTGCATATGTACAAGTCATTACATATCTGAAGAATGCTTTTCATGACTACATTACACTTTACTAAGTGAATAGACCATCATTTCTATAACCATTACATAGCAACTGGTGTGTCAGATGTTTCCAAATTTCATAAATATGAATAATGGTATTTCCTTAGAATTGATGATTAATGGAGCAATTACTATTTTGAATGGATGCAAAAAAAAGATTATATCTAACATTTTTCCAACTCTATTAATAACCTAAGAGTGTTTAGGCTTTATTAATTTCCACACTATCAAGCAGTTCTCCAATTCTTAGTGTTTCAAGAGTATCTTACAAATATAATGAAATTTTGACACTGTCTACCTGGAGATAGCATCAGATTCCACACGTTAGTGACTAAAGGATTGGGAATTTCAGACCTTCTCACTGACCTGTGGAGAGGGAAAAGAAAAGAGGGGAGCTGCAGATTAAGTTCTAAAAAACAGTTTAAAATAATAAAGAAAATAAAAACTCTAAAATGAGCTTTAATGAGCTTCTGGGTTGGTGAATGTATCCATGTGCTGAGAGGGTGGCACACTCCAGTTCCATGGGGACAGCAGCTCCTGTGCTGGGGACCCTTCCAGACTGCACCCTGTGTACTCCTTCCTCTGATTGCTTATCTGCAGTCTTCATAATTTCCTTTAAAATGAACTGTTGTGTGGGCCTGCAAACCAAAGGGTTGCCAGTTCAATTCCCAGTCAGGGCATATGCCTGGGCTGCAGGCTGGGTACCCAGGGGGTTGCACGAGGGACAACCACACATTTATGTTTGTCTCCCTCTCTTTCTCCTTCCCTTCCCCTCTCTCTGAAAATAAAAAGTAAAATCTTTAAACAGATTAAAAATAAATAAGTAAAATAACATGCTAAATGTAAGTAAATGTTCCTCTGAATTCTGAGCTGTTCCAGGAAATTAGGCAAACTGGAGAGGGGACACAGGAACCTAATTTATAGGCAGCTAGTTAGAAGTACAAATAACAGCAGGACTTGTGACTGGTATATGAAGTGGACAGTCTTCTGGGACTAAGCTTTTAAGCAAATGGTTCCCAACCTTTCAGCATTTCTGGGCCACACTAGAAGAAGAACCGTCTTGAGCCACACATTAGAATACACAAAAACTAGCGGAAAAAAAAAAAAAAAACCTCATTATGTTTTATGTAAATTACCATTTTCGGTTGGGCTGCATTCATAGCCATCCTGGGCCACAAGTGGCTCATGGGCCGCAGGTTGGACACCCCTGTACTTGATTTTCCTAGTAACCAGCCCTATCGTAAGGCAGTCCAGGGGCCCCACTTTAAGTGACCTCATTAGCACAAACTCAGGTGTGTTCAAAACTGGTGCCATATGAGTAACAAAACACTTTTATTACTCAGGATATTCCAAGGACTTTAGGAGATTTGTGGCAGGATCTGGCACAGATATTCCTTATTATACCATAGTTTGTATACTATTTTATTTTTCTGTCTTGAAGATTACATGAATATAGTCATTGAATATACAGTTAAGAATAAGTCTGAGAATGGATGCTTCTCACTAAATTTTTTCTACAATATATTTTTAACTCTTCCTCTGCAATGTTTCCATTAATTATATGTAGTTGACATTATATCTTTAATTACTGCTTTTATTCAGTTTTTTAGTCATCTTATAAATCAGTTGAGTCTAATTTTCCATGTTTCCTATATTTTCATTCTTTTTAAAAAATATTTTATTTATTTATTTTTAGAGAGAGGGGAAAGGAAGGAGAAAGAGAGAGAGAGAAACATCAATGTGTGGTTGCCTCTTGCATGCCCCCCACTTGGGACCAAGCCTGCAACCCAGGCATGTGCCCTGACTGGGAATCATACTGGCAACCCTTTGGTTCAAAGGCTGTCACACAATCCATGGAGCCATACCAGCCAGGGCCATTTGTTTTTATCTATAAAAATCCATTTGGGCATCTGCCTCAATTTTCTGTCTCCTTAGTAATTCAGTGTTTGAAAGTGCAAATTAAGTTCTTTACTGCGCCAGTTGTAGATTTTAAATTTGCCCTGACATTATTGGGTTTACTATAATCTCTTTGTATCTCAAACTTATCCCCTTTTATCTCAGTCCTTTGCTTTTTTATTTGTAGTTACTTTTTTATTTAATCCTTTTTGTATTTTTTCCATTACCATTTAGTCTTCTTACACCCGCTCCCCCCAGAAATCACCACATTGTCGTCCATGTCCATGAGTCCTTTTTCCTTTTTGCTCAATCCTTCCACCCCCTAATCTCAACCCCAAGTAGTCATCCTGCTCTCCAACTATGAGTCTGTCCCCATTTTCCTTGTTCATTTTGTTGATTAGATTCCACATATGAGTGAAATCATATGGTATTTGTTTTTCTCTGACTGACTTATTTCACTTAGCATAATGTTCTCCATGTCCATTCATCCTGCCACAAGGGTACATTTTTGTTCTGTTTTATGGCTGAGTAGTATTCCATTGTGAGAATGCCCCATAGTTGTTTTATCTACTCATCTACTGATGGACCTTTGAACTGCTTGGATAGAAGTAGTCAAAATGGGAAGACAAAGAAACAGACCCCATTAATAGTTTCTTTTACTTTGTCTTTGTGCATCTCTTTGATAACATTTTTAGTTTATTTTTGCATTGCATGAACTTTAGATATCAGGCAGTTTTTAAACATGTTCATCTGTGCTCATTCATATTCAGAAGCATATTATTTTCTTAAGCCATTAGGATGAAATTTATTTTATTTTTATTAAGGAATTGTATAATAGTACCAGGTTATCTATTTTACAATTATTTTTCTAACTTAAATGGCAAACTTGTTGCTTGCTGATAATTAGGATATATTTTTTGCCTTTGTTTCTACCCAAGTAATTTTCTCAAACCTTCAGTTTAAAGACAGGATGATATATGTCTCATGATTCAATTTTTATCATCTATGACTCCTTAATCTACATGTTCTAGAACACACAGTGTTTTCTTCTCATCAACATACCTGGCTCTATGACATTTACTTCTGTTTTGTTTTGTTTTGGGGGGTTTTGTGTATGTGTGTGTTTGATAAAAACTCATTTTTCATCTTTCATTCTCTCCCTCCACTACATTCACTATTTCAGAAAAATGTATCTCCCAAGGTAAAATAAATGTTAGACAGTTTTCATCTTCTGAACTTAAGGCCAGGTTATTCAGTTGTGACTTGGGAAACTTAAAAAGTTTATATATATATATATATATATATATATATATATATATATATATACACATATATATATATATATATATATAAAATGCAAGTTGATTATAGTTGATGCACTGTGCATTACATCCCCTTGACTTATTTATAACTAGAAGTTTGTACAGTTTGGTCACCTTCACCACTTTTGTCCCTCCTCCACAAAACCCCTTACAAACTTCCCCTGCAAAAATAAATAAATAAATAAATAAATAAATAATAAATAAATAAATAAATAAATAAATGCTATTGTTTGGGAAACAGAGTTAAAGTACCCTCCAAGGAGTAATGCTTATGCAGTAACCACACTATGTGGTTTTAAGCTATGACCACCAGGTTTGCTGTTCATATGAACTTAATATTTCTGAAGTAGGGAGTAGATAATGGAGTTGAGCAAACAAGGTATGTGGCCTTCTACTTTAACTTGTTTACTCTATTTTTCTTGAATAACCATTCCTGTTATTGGTCATATTTCTTAATCTATCACTTTGGTCTTAATATTGGTTGCAAGCTTTCCAACATTGCTAGAATTCAGTAGTAGTGTGAATTTTTATCTTGTGTTTTCTACATTTTTTCCAAGTCATTTTAGTAGGAGAAGCAGAATCAGGGACTTTCATCAGAACCATTTAAATCAAGTTCCCCAGCCTATTATATATTTCAATAATAAAATCTCTTTCCCTGGTTCTTTAATTCTATTTTAACCTAAAGAATATGTTTTTTAATGAAACATATTCTTTATGATCTAGTTTTATTGCCTCTAAATTTTAATATTATCAGGTTGGTCTTTAAAACTTTTCCTTTCTTAGTGCCAAATGAATTACCTTTATCTCTTCCTCTCAAGTTTCTAATTAATCTCTGCCTTTTATATTAGAAAACTTAGAAAATTGGAAGTAGTGTCTGAAAATTGGAAAAAGTCCTTTGTTTCCAAATAGAAATTGTTTTGAGAAAAATTTACACTTTTCCTAAGGAAAATAGTTTTTCTTACAAAGTTTATTTTTTTTTTGTATAACATGTACCTCCTTATTAGAGCACAGGAGAATATAAAGGTACATTTTCTCAAAAGAGAAAACATATTAATAAAGTAGTTTATTTATAAAAGAAAAACAAAAATGGGCTTCACTTATATAACCTTTATGAAAGTCTGTAAAATAAATTGAATGATTTATCCTGAAGTTTGTTTTTCTACAAAAAATAATATGAACCCAGTAACTCATACATACCTCTCTTTTTGTCATCAAACTCATAATTATCCAAATGTATTTTCCAGTTGTTAAAGAGAACACAAAAATATTATACAGCTAGTGGATGGCCAGATAAACAAACATAGCTCTCCTTTTCCTTTTAGGTGAGCTCTAATTTTATGGTTTAATATATTCAAAGAATCTGGAGAAGAAGAACCAACGTGATTCTGATACAAACATTCCAAACTATGTGGTTTTAAGCTATGACATCAGTATGTAATATAACAAAAAATATTAAGGTAGCAAACTGGTCTAGCAGTGGACTTTTATCTTCGAGCAAAAGTCAGAACCAATGCCCTGAGACCCTAAGAGAAGAACATTATGTTTTCTAGATTTTTCAATTATGGATAGATATAGCCTCAACTGTTCCATTTAGTAGTATACAGATAGAAGAAAAGTTAGATTGTTTAAAGAAAGTCTTTAATATTTCTTTCCTTGAAAGTACTTTTGGTGGGATATAATTGCCATCACCCAGATAAAGGATAGTGGTGCTAAGGGTGAAGAACAGGGAGAAGATTTAGAGAGCAGAATTGATGAAAATTGATAGTCATTTAAAAGTGGAAAATGTGGGAGCGAGGGAATATTTTTTATGTAACCCTGATTTCTACCTTGATTAAGTGGGGAAATAAATATTGAGATAGGGAATACCAGAGGAAGAACAGGTTCTGAGAATGTTATCTTGATGTTAGTGTTATATTAGTAGAATTTGATGGGCCTAGACAATATCTATGCTGAATATATTTAAAGGAGAGTTTGAACTGTTGGCCTGAAGTTCAAAAGTATTTGAGGTAAAAATTCCAAAGATATAGTCTGATCAGTTCTATCCCCCAAATGTAGCTGAAGTCAGTCCATTTCTCCCACCCCACTGACAGTGCCTTTGCCTGACTCACCATCACACCCAGTAGTCTGGAATGCAGCTGCAACGCTCGCAACTCCTGTCCCTGACTCTGTGAA
>PVIA01001955.1:0-62139 GCA_004024845.1 Tonatia bakeri
GTAAACCAAAGGGTTGCCAGTTCACTTCCCAGTCAGGGTACATGCCTGGGTTGCTGGCCAGCTCTCCAGTTGGGGCCGTGCAAGAGGCAGCCATACATTGATATTTCTCTCCCTCTTTCTCCCTCCCTTTCCTTCTCTCTAAAAATAAATAAATATTTAAAAAAGATAAATAAAAGGAATCCATGAACCTATAACAAAACTCAGAGAGAAAAGACAGAAGTGAAAGAGAAGGGAAATCTTTTACAGAATGCTGTCAGTGAGTGTGAAAAGAATGATTTACAAAAATTACCATTTTGCAAGCTCCAATGAGGTAATTGATTCAGAAATAGATCATCAATGTGTGCTAAAATCATGGGTGAAAGGTTGTTGGGGAACCATCTAAAATTATCACTCCCTACAGATTACTTACATAAAAGCATCCTAAAGGTGGAAAAGTCTGGAAAACATCACCTTAGCTAACTGATCAAACTCATCACCAATAAGGGAACAAACTGACAATACCTACAAGGTCACTTCTACTTCTGTGGCTTTCTCAATTAACTTTCTTATTAAAAAAAAACAAAACAGCCCTGGCTGGTGTAGCTCAGTGGATTGAGCGCGGGCTGCGAACCAGGCATCGCAGGTTCGATTCCCAGTCAGGGCACATGCCTAGGTTGCAGGCCATATGTCCCAGCAACTCCACATTGATGTTTCCCCCCCCTTCCCTCTCTAAAAATAAATAAATAAAATCTTAAAAAAAAAAAGGCCCTACCTTTAAAAAAAACAGCTTTTCTGATCTCAAAGCCTCCAAGGTTCTTCTCTAAGCCCCAAAAGTATTCCACCCTCAACACCCCACAGCACAAACTCCTATCTAGCTTCTCTGCTTCACCTGACTTTGAGCTCCAGAAAGGCAGAGACCACGTGTCTACCAGTTGTACTTTACAGAGAAGCCAAGGCATGCTTTCAACAAATATTTGTAAAACAAATAAATGCCATTTTTCAAGATAATGAGTAAATTTGCTCCCATGCACTTACCTTTTCCACACTCCAAAGTTCTCGTGTAAAAATCCATCAAGCTCTATTGATTTTTAGTGCTTGTTCACGTTCAATGAACTTAGTGACTGGGTTTATATAGATTTTTCTTAGTAATTCAAATGTGCATATGTATTGGGCCTATCACTACCTTGAAGAAATGTATGTTATTTGTTTGTAACATGCCTTTTCCCCTTCTCTTTTACTCCTCCTCCTAACCCTTACCCCCATCAAGATTCTAGCATGGTATTAGAGTCCTAGCCTGAATTTCTTAGAATATTAAGTTGTGCTAAAATAGAAGTCATTTCTGGCTGGTGTGGCTCAGTGGATTGAGCACCAGCCTGTGAACCAAAGGGTCACTGGTTCAATTCTCAGTAAGGGGCACATGCCTGGGTTGCAGGCCAGGTCTCCAGTAGGGGACACACTAGAGGCAACCACACATTGATGTTTCTCTCTCCTTCTCTCCCCCCTCTCTAAAAATAAATATACATATATTTTTAAAAAGCGAACTAGGGCCCTGGCTGGTGTGGCTCAGTGGATTGAGCGCGGGCTACGAACCAGGCATTGCGGGTTCGATTCCCAGTTGGGGCGCATGCCTGGGTTGCGGGCCATGTCCCCCGGCAGCTGCACGTTGATGTTTCTATCTCTCGCTCTTTCTCCCTCCCTTCCCTAAAAAGATAAATAAATAAAATCTTAAAAAAAAAAAAGCGAACTAGGTATGATAAAATAGGGCAGCAAAACTTGGGTTCTAGTCTAATCCCAGAAACCTGAAGCCCCTCAGATAAATGACCCCAGCTGGTGTGACTCTGTGGATTGAGTCCCAGCCTACAAACCAAAAGGTCACCCAGTCAGGGCACATGCCTGAGTTGTGGGCCAGGTCCCAGTAGGGGACATGTGAGAGGCAACCACACATTGATGTTTCTCTCCCTCTTTCTCTCCCTCCCTTCCCCTCTCTCTAAAAATAAATAAAATATTTTTTTAAAAGAGAAGGAAATGAAAGGAATCACTTTAGAAAATACTGAAATAAAATTCTTGAACATACAGAATGTAGAATTTTTTTCAACCATGACTCTATTTCCTTAGAAACCGGGAGCAGAAAGGAACTAACGTACAGAAAACACATTAGTGATTGCCAGGGCCTCAGGGAAGGGGCAAATGGGGAACTGCTTCACAGGTCCATACCTGTGGGATTTCTGTTTGAGGCAGTGAAAAGTTGGGAGGTAGAAAGGAGTGGTGATTGCCCAGTATTGTGTATGTACTTAGTACCACTAAACTACACTTTAAAATGTTAAACTTTGTTATGTGTATTTTGCTGTAAACAAAACATAGAACTGGTAAATGCCCCCTAAGGACCTAGAGCTGTGGAGCACACACCAGTTGGTTGCACGCAGTGCACAAAGGAACAAATGTACCATTTGAACTACAGGACAACTTCAAAGGGCGTCTCCGGTCATTTTCATCATTCACTCAGCAGGAGTAAGACAATGGCAGAGCCCGGCCTACAGTGACTTCACAGGCACTCAGCCACCACCATGCCCCACCCCTACCCCCACAACCTTCAAGAATGAAGCACTCAGATACCAACAGGACATATTTCAAATAGTTTAATTTTAAAAATAATCTATTCAGTGCTAAAATATGTCTTCACTCACTGTTGCCCATTTTCATTTCTTAAACTTTTATGAAACAAAAAATAAAATCACAAAGTTCAATTAAACATGCAGATTTCAAAGAAAAGGAATCTTTCTAGAAAGTCTGAGCTGCAGGGATACTGCGGGGGATGAGTACTGTCGTCAGACTTCATATTCTTGCTGGGGCAGTCTGTGGCGTGAGAGCTAGGGACTGTGGCCGGAGGCAGAGAACGCTGGAATGAAATGTACAGGTGAGAACAGAAAGCTGCACGTGTATGTGTTTGGGGAAGGGCATGGTTATGGTGGGGGACAAAGAACTGTTAGCAGCTAGACAGCCCACGAGAGGCAGGAAAACCTCAGGAATGGGCAGAAGTGCCAGGGCAGCAAGAAATCTATATGGACTTTTCTGCCCTTTTGTGGAGAAAAGCCCTTTCCCTTCAAAGTCCCTATCCAGGCATTCTCCAATAGCTGCCTACAGGGCGCCTAGCCCTATGGGCAAGTCCAGGAATCTACAGTCACTATTCAAATTCAAGTAACTCTTGACACTCTTCTCTAAAGGGTGCCTTCCACATCTCTCCTCTTCTAGAAGCGCCAGCAGCTCAGTCCAGAGGTTCTGGAGCAGAGACTGCTATCTGGAGGTGACAGATGAACCTTGGGATGGCTGATGCTCCAGCCTACTTGGGGTACAGAAAGGACATGAGCACTCCTCAGGAGCAAGCAGACACAGGTGCCAGGGATGGGAAGATGATGCTAAAACCCCAAGTCCTATGTCAGCCTTCCAGTGTAGAAGGCTCCTATGGGCAGGCTCTGGACCCCAGTGCTTGCCTTTATCCCAGCAACACAGCACGGCCAGAACCAGAATGCAATAAATAGAGGCAGGGGGCCAGGAGGTGAAGAGTGCCACGATGGTGCTAGCTTTCTGATGCTGTCTGCGGCACTGCAGGTTGGTCCACACAGAAGCGTTTTAGGGGTGGGGCACCCGAGTCGTCCTCTTCCTCAGCAGTCTAGGAGCAGCCAGAACATGGAATTACAGGGCCATCCCTCTGAACCAGAACCTCCCCATCCACCCTAATTACAACACAGAAGCCCAATGCCAACCTTCTCAGGGATAACCAAACATCTTCCCCGACCTTATCACTTGGAGACACCAGTTTCCCCCGCTGCCTCCCCACTCTACCCTACTACAGCAATTTCAACAAAGTAGGTGAAATTCACAGCAATGAAGTGCTTCCTTTTTTTCTTAGAAACTGGGAAGCCCAAAGTGCCTCCTTACCTGTGTCTCCAGTGGAACTGGTTCTTCCTTTGTGAGGGTGGGAGGTTCATCAGCCACTTCTGAGGCAGGCAGGGAGGGCTCTGAAAAAGCAGCAAGGTCAGCACAACTGCGGGGTCTCCTGAGGTGAGAGACTCCTATACAGTCTGCCTTAAGCTAGGGGAACTTGCCAAGAGCTATGTAGACATGCCTTGGTGAAGAGGCAACACTGGCTGAAGAAATCAACAGACGTATTTTAGAAAAAAATATGTACTATAAGAAGAAACTCACAGGAGATAATGCAAAGAGCATAAACTCTGAAGTCAGAAGGAATGAAATTGGAGACACCCAGTTCTACCTGTTACTAGCTATGTGATCTTGGACAAGCAATTCAAACTTTCTAGAAGTCCACTTCCTCATCTGTAAAACAGAGATAACTTCTGTTTCACAGGGTCTGGGAGAGAATTATACCAGGCATTAAACATTAAAAGGGCCTCACATAGAACTTGGCCTTCATTTGGTTTACTCATTTTCTTCCTTCAGTCTGTGTCCAAACTTTTAACAAATAGCCTGAGGCTGCCAGACTCCACAGCGTTTTTTCTAACCACTTACTTGAAGAGGAGAAACAGCCAGAGCAAGAGGCAAGGCCCCTCCAAGGTGCTTGTCCTGGGTCAACTGAGACTCACCCTCGAGGATCTCCTGGCCCAGAGTAGGAGGCTGGGAGTCATCGGTGCGGAAGTCAGAGGTGTGCGCTGGGCTCAGGGACTCGCTCTGCTGGGGGCTGGGGCTTGAGTTAGTGCTGCTGTCCACCTTGAGTTGATAGACATCAGACACAGAACTCTGGTTGCTGTTTTCATCTGAAAACCAAACACACCAAGGGCAACAGCTGAGAGTGGTAATTTGTCCTCCAACTTGGTACAGAGCGAGGGCCTGGCGTCTGCTCAGGCAGCCACAGACACACCAGGCACAACGACCGTTGCTGCAGGTGCGCTCTGAAATGAAGGCCGACACGCATGGGGCTTCTATGCACCACAAATTATCAACAGTCTAGGTTGATTAATTTAAGCATTTTCTATTTCACAACACATTCTAAGTATCAGATACAGTTAGAATCTTTAAATTTATGCAACATGTATATTTCAGGAAGGTCAAGATACAGTTATTACCTACCGTTGATAGCTCAAGACCTGGTATCTTGTTACTGTCCAATGGAAGAGAGGGGCATAGCTGTGCCTCTCAACCTTTCTCACAACACAAAGTATAGAAAATAATATGATCTGTCTGGCCCTCTGCCAGGAGTGTCCAACCTGCAGTCCACGCACTGCATGTAGCCCAGGATGCCTATAAATGCAGCCCAACAGAAAATTGTAAATTTACATAAAACATAAGATTTTTTTGTGATTATGTGTTGCAATGTATTTAATGTGTGACGCAAGACAACACTTCTTCCAGTGTGGCACAGAGAAGAAGCTGGAAAGTTGGACACCCCTTCTAGTCTAGGCTATCTGAAGGAGGAGGGGGGTGGTGTCTGGAGATTTCAGCTCAGGCCCTTCAGTGGCCCAGGCACCATCTGATGCTTCAAGGGCCAAAGGAGTCCCACCTGTGTTGGGAACCGCCCTGCCTGGTATCAGAAGCTGTAACCCCCACCAAGGCTAAGGCTGAGGGAACGACCTTGGAACCGTTAACCAGCAAGGAGACAAAAGCTTATCTCCCTGGCAGGAGCTGCACTTCTGCTCCTTTTACTTCACCCTGCCTGGTCCCCAATGCTTGGTCAGTTAGCCAACGACAGGTAAGATTCCCCAAGGGGGGAACGACCTAAGACAGGCACAATCACATGGGAGGCCCCCAAGGAAGGACTTTGGGGGCTACAGCAAAAGGGGGTGATGGACTCTCACCCTTCGGATTTGACAAAGCCTGAGTCTTCATGGTCTGCGAGAAAATCTCCTTATCTCTTGGTTGCCTTAATTCCCTTGCCCCACCTAAGCTTGAAACAATGACAGAGGGTGGTGCCACCCTATGCTGGAAAGGGCGGGTTCCCCAGGTGATCAGGCCTAAGAAAATATGTAAAATCCTGTGAAACCTGCTTTCTTTAGAATGCTCTTGGTTGAATGAGAAGGGTCCAAGGAGGAAGTAAGTTTGTTCCTCAAAGTTTTACAGCTCTTTGACCCTGACTCAAAATAGGCCCTCAGAGTTCCTTGTTATGTGATCCTTACTTCCCGGCAATGAGTAATGAGCTTTACCTAACTTCCTGTGTAAACGAACCCAATAAAAGCCTGCTAGGACAGGAGAACGGGGCACTCTCTCCTAGGGGCTCTCTCCCCTAGGGAGGGTGGCCCGGCGCACTCCCCACTAGAGAGAGTGGCCGAATTCTGTCCCTACTTCCTCACAGAACTCGATTATTTCTGTGTATGTTTTTCTCGTGGGTCAACGAGCAATCCACAGCATTCCTCGGTCACTGCCGGTCGGTGGCCACGACACACCTGGGAAGCTGTCTGAAGACTAAAGTCATTACCTAAGTTAGAGACATAGGAGTCAACAACTCCTTCTCCTCCCTTACCTCCATCCTACTGCCCTACCAGTTGTGTTCACTCTTTTGTTTTCTGCGGCCCTGGTTCAGGCCTCATTATCTCTGGTCTGGCCTCCAGCAACAGCTACCTTACTGCCCTTCCTTCAATACTATGTATTCCCTTTGTACTTCACACCTTAGCTCGCAAGGTCTTTCTAAACCCTTCAATGATTCCCTGCTGCCAAAAGGATAAATTTCAAACCCCAGTGCTTCTCTGGGGAGGCACGAGAAGGCCCTACCAAAAAGTACAGACTCTTTTTGTGATCTCCAGGCTCACTGTCTGTTATCAGGCCATACACACCCCTCTGCTCCAGCCAAGATTGATCGTAAGTGAAGAGTTGCTTCATGCACAGGTGCCTGTTGCAGCTTGCTCTTCTAGTCTTCCTGGAAAGCCCTATACAGGTCAACGCTGAGCTCAAGCATCATGTCCTCCACAGAGGTCTGTACCCCAGGCTCCCTTGGGTAAAAATGACCACCATCTCTTTTATGCTCCTGTTGTATGCTGTGCACACCTGCATTTATTACTTTACATACTTGTTTCCTTCCATTATACTCTGTGCAGATAGGCTCTGTGGCTTACTATTCCTTGAATCTCTTGTGCATAATACTTGACAGATGACAGAAGGTCATTAAATGTTCACTGAATGAAAAGGATGAGACGGTGGCTGGACTGAGAAAATGCAGCCTTGTGCGTCTCTATAATTACTGACTTCCCCACAGGTAGCCAGAGAACCTTTCCCTTATATCCCCCTTCCTATAGCACACTGACCCTGGGGTAGGGAGAGGACAGGGGAAAGGCGGGGAGGGGATACCTGCATGCTCCCAGACTAGTTTTGAGGAGAAAATCATAATACCTTTCTAGTCTTTACTCCTATGAAGACCACTATCTTCTATGCTAAAATGAAAGTTTTATTTTATTTTTTAAAATATTTTATTTATTTGTTTTTAGAGAGGGGAAGGGAAGAAGAGAGGGACAGATACATCAATGTACGAGAGAAACATCGCTCAGTTGCCTCTTGCACGCCCCCAACCAAGGACCTGGTTCAAAATCCAGGCATGTGCCCTGATCTGGAATTGAATTGGCGAACTTCCAGTTTGGGAGACAATGCCTAACCCACTGAGCCACACCAGTCAGGGCTGAAAGTTGCATTTTATTATAAAAAGAATAAAGCTCCTAAAAAAAAGGAAAGAAACACAAACAAATACAAAAAAAGAATAAAGCTTTATCACTTTTGAACTTAGGCAAACACTTCCCAGCGCACCAGTTTCCTTAACTAGAGATGCAAACTGCCTGGTTTGCATCACAGGCTGCTATAAGGATGCAAATGGGAAACTGAAGTGCAGGTGCTTCACAAACAGCAGCTACCATGTAGGTGCGAGAGTCCCCATTATGAATGCAGTGCTGACACAGGATGTTTACTGGAGACTGATTTAGGGGCAGAGCCTGTGCCACCAGGGGACAGGCAGACGCCTGGCTCCGGGCGGCCTACTCTCAGGCAATAGCATAAAGTACACAGTCTGAAGAAAAGAGCTTCCGATCCAGAAAACCAGAAGCCAATGTGAAGTTTGTCACTTATGAGTTATGTGACTTTATATACGTAATTTCACCTCTCTGAGCCTGTTTTCTTAAAATGGAAAATGAGAATACTATCATCTATCTTCCAGGGTTATTGAAAGGTATAAATGAAAAGATTTATTACAATGCCTAGCAAGATTCCAGCAAAACAGTAGGCACTGAAATGATACATAGAGCTATTCTTATTATTAATGGTTTCATCTAAGTTTTCATTTTCCTGCAAGGAAGACATATGGATGCAACTCACCCTGGAATTCAAGAAGGAGAGAGGAATTGGCTGAGGCATCAGAGGGAAAGCCATTAGGTTCCCGGGCTGCTGAACCGTTCGCTTTTGACTTTTCTTTCTAGAAAAGGAAAAAAAGAGGAATATGACAGAGCCAACCAGGAGACTCAGAGAGGGAGACTGGTGCTTGTTGAGACACCACAGAGGTTTGGATTAGGACTGAACAGGAAAAACAACAGTGGTCTTGAGACTACAGGGCCCAAGGCATAACAGAATCCTGGACAAGGTGCCATAAGCCTCAGTGTCTCTATCTGTAAAATAGACCCTCTCAGCGCTAATGTCATGAATGAAAAGTGAGAGATAGATACCATGCTTCTCTAGATCTCCCTGTGGTACTTCCTGCCCTGATCAGAGTGCTCTATCCAACTCTTCTTATTGGATGGGCGAGAAACACAAAATACTCATTTGAAAAAGATTCCTATTTTAGCAGCACAGCAGGAAAAATAAGTGAAAGAAGAATAGACTTCTGACTGGAAAAAGGAAAGAGTCACTTTACATGTAATGCAAGAAGTAAAAGGACAAAAGGGCTCCTGCTAGTTCTAGTCCTGACCAATGAAACCGGTTCGTCCATTCAAAATGATCAGCCTACTGCAATCTTTGTCTATAACATGACTTCATTAAAGCAGGGTGCAGGTTACACATGATGGAGAACCACAGTAGGAAGGGCTAGCTTGCAACAAACAAGCCCACAGGAAAGGAAATTTGTATATGAGAGTGTCCCAACAACCAAAGTTTAGGGGTAATTTCAAATTCACTAATTCATACTGTTTATACATGTCTCTTTATTCTATGTGCACTGTACTAGTAACACAATGTAATTTTTGTTTATAACTCCCAATTCTATCTCTGCAATAAGTCAACTGTACATATTTATGTATGTCCTTCCCTTCATTTTTTCCTATGCAAACATAATTTTAATGTAATGACACTTTACCACTTTACTAAATAATCTACATAAACATAGTTTTAAACGCATAATATTCTCTATACCATAATTCACTTATTAACTTCTCAACTAATGAACATTTAGCTTTAGCTTATTTAGGATTGTGTTTGTTTATTATTACTAGGAATAAAGTCACAATGCTCAACTTTCACTTTTTCCTGGATTATTTTATTCAGATAAAATTCACAAAAATATATCCCTTCTAGATCAGAAAGCATAGACATATTATTTTCCTTGAGATGCACTGTACCCCACCACTCTCTGAAAGGATGGTGGCAACATAGGTATTTGGTATACTAGCTTCATAAGCACCTATGCCAACACTTGGTTTATTGTTATTTTTTTCTGCTCTCTTTTCTTTATTTTAATGATTCTGTGTTCACATAAAATACATATTTCACTATAGGAAATTCTGGAAATACAGAAAAAGAAATGAAAATCGCAGTCAACCTATACATATATTTGTATGGAAATGGATCATAGTATTATAACTTGCTTTCCTTTCTTCATTCACTGCATTAAGAACATTCTCCTATGCCATTGAGTAATCTTTTTTATAATGATTGCAAAGCTTTACAAGATATAGATGTACAATAACTTAATGAATTCTACAATAAGAATTCATTTTGCCTGCAATTTTAAACACTGTGAACAATAATGTAAAACTGAACATTGTAGATGTATCTCGTACACATATGATTATCTCCTGAGGATAAATTGCTAGAGATAAAACTTCTAGACCTAAAGGGTACATATTTTGAAAGCTTTTTAACCCCCCAATTTTACCAAGTTAGTTGTACATGACAAATAAAACAGTAAGATATTTAAAGTGTACATTGTGTTGACCTGATATATGTATATGTTATGATCTCTCCTACCCTCTGGTAACCTATCTATCACTGAAAGTTTTATGATCAACTTGACCTGTATAAATTCGGTGCCAATTTACTCTCCCACCAGCAGTGAGTGTTCCACTCCCTTATATCCTTCACAATTTTTTAAAAACATTATTTATTTATTTATTTCTAGAGAGAGGGGAAGTGAGGGAGAAAGAGAAAGAGAAAAACATCAGTGTGTGGTTACCTCTTGTACGCCCCCCGACAATCCAGGCATGTGCCCTGACTGGGAATTGAACGGGCCACCCTTTGATTCACAGGCCGGCACTCAGTCCACTGAGCCACACCACCCAGGGCCTTCAAAATTTTTTCTTTACCAATCTGATGGTCATTTTCCACTTTTCCTAATCTAACAGGTCTATGCTGGTACTTTAGAAGATGGCATACTACTATGGATCACTGGAGGATAAGATAAACTGATGGACCTCGGGGTCCAGCTCAGAAAGCAACACAAACACTATGAGAAGCCCTCAGGAGAGACAAAGGGAGCTGAGTCCTGGGCAGAGAGAATTTGAATAGGAAAAAGCCAGGGACTTACATGGGAGAAATGGAGTGGGGTGAGGCGGTTGTTTCTAGCAGTAATGGTATCACTGGAGCCAGGGTATCATCCAACCCTGGTTGGATGAAGGAAAAAGCGTGGCTCCAGAGCTCTCCTAGCTTTCACCCTCCAGCTCCCTGGGCTTGGCAATGACAGGAAGGATGGCTGTTCCTATATAAAGGCAGCACATGGAAGACTGTACTAGGGAGTTCCCTGGGAAGCTGGGAAAGATGGCAGAAGGAAAAGAGAAAGACTGAATCCTGAGGCTAACCCCATCCCTTAAATTCATTTAAAGGAGGGAGAACCAGAGCTTAAGCTTATATGCTCTCCTCAGTCACACATACTAGCCAAGACAGCTTAGAGTCCCAAAGGAGTAACAGGTAAGTGCACAGAAAGAACTAGCCAGACACGGGGGGGAAACAAGCACCATGAAAGACAATGAATAGAACAAGCTATACCAGAATGGTAATGGGACAGAAAACTTTACATAAAACACAGCGAGTCTGCTCACAAAGATAAGGAATGTACTGAAAAGCTGTTTTGAAAAAGAACCAATCGAAAAAATTGATATAAATAATTGTTCAAAATAAAAAGTAAGTGAGTTTAGTAGCAGAAATAGATACAGATGAAGAAAGGATTAATGAGCAAAAACTGGGTTGAGAAATCAGAATAGGGATATTAGGAAAGCATTAGGAGATGAAATAAATGAGAGAAAAGTTCAGAAATAAAGAAGCTAGGTGTGAACATTATAGGATATTCTTATACAAGTCCTAGGAGATCAAAGACAGAGAAGAAATTCTAAAAGTTTCCAAGAATACAAGAAGATCACCTACAAAGAATCAAGACTTATTTTAAGGGGACTAAGTGTCAATGGAAAAAACTACAATAGATAAAACTACCAGTTTATATTAAAAAAAAAAGAATGAGACTGACATCAGACTTCTCAACAACACCAGGAGCCCAATTGAGTAATAATTTTTAAATGCGGAAAGAAAATAATTTTGAATGTAGAATTCCATATATAGGTAAAATAATCAATTAAACATAAATAAAAATAAAAACAAAGATTTTTTAGGAATAAAAAGATATTTTCAGAAAGTTTATTCTACAAAAGCCCTCTTTGAAAAAACTCTTAAAGGATGGATTCCAGCAAAAAGAGAAACAAATATAGGAGAAAACAATAATAGGTGGCAAAGGGTTAGTAAATAATTAGTAATGTTTACTTTATCTAATGAAGCAATGAGTAAAACAAAAAATATCTGTAAAAAACTGAAGTATCTGAACTGAATATCTAATCTAAAATTCCAGTAAAAATTAAGCACAAGGTAGGGATGGAAGTGGTACAGGAGAAGAGACCAGAGGAGTTGTAGGTATTGCAGGTTGAGGAAAAAATACAGATTTTGATAAGTTCTATAGAGGTAGATATTCAGTTCAGATACTCTTAAGTTAGAGGTGGCAAACAGTAAAAAAAGAATAGGACTTCCAAATCAGCAGAAGAAAATTTATCTTGTCATCATGAGGTGAAGAGAGAGAAAAAAGCAATTGTATGGCAAAAATCCTTGCCCATATTAATAGGATTTTTAAGTGGTCACATTTTCCCGGCCTACTTGGCCACTAGATGTGCCACAAGCTACTATAAACACACAAAGTAAATGTATATATTTGTACTGAGGCAATTTCTAGGAAACTCCTCAAATTTCTGAAAATATCATTTGCCATCCTTCCATTCCTCCTGCTGCTTGGAACCTTAATGTGCTGAGTGAATGACAGCTAAAGCCTGACCTTGGAATACAAGGTCAAAAATGGAGTACAAGAATGGGGAATTGTTTAATGGATATGGAGTTTTAGGGGGGTTTTTGTTTTTAAACTAATATATTTTTTAAAGATTTTATTTATTTACTTTAAGAGAGAGGAAAGGAGGGAGAAAGAGAGGGAGAGAAACATCAATGTGTGGTTGCTTCTTGTGCACCCCCTACTGGGAACCTGGCTCACAACCCAGGGCATGTGACCTGACTGGGAATGGAACCGGCGACCCTTTGGTTCGCAGGCTGGCACTCAATCCACTGAGCCGCACCGACCAGGGGAGAGTTTATTCTTGTATTATTATTTATTTATTAATTATTGTATTATTTGTCTTATTATTGTTAGCATTTCATATCCTTACTTATGATTTATCTTTTAGGTAACCAATAACTAACAAAAGTGGATACTTAAACCTAATTTTGCCCACCCCTGTAAACTGATACAATCACTCAGTTTGGGAAATAGTTTAGCATTAGCTAGTTTAAGTAAAAAAAACACAGATCCAAGATTCGGCAGGTCCACTCCCAGGAGTGTCTCCCAGGAAAACTCACACATATGTTGTCTCAAGTACTGAATTAGAGTGTTCACAGGAGCATTGTTCTTAGTGTCTCAAACTGGGGACACTCCAAACATCCACACACAGAAGAGTCAGAAAGATTAATTATGGTATAGTTCTATAATGAAATTCCACGTAGCAACAAAAAAGGGCAAAGAGCTCCAAAGACAACATGGATGAATTTTATAAGTATAATGCTAAGCTTTTTTTTTTTTTTAAAGATTTTATTTATTTATTTTTAGAGAGGGAGGGGAGAGGGAGAGAGAGAGAGAGAAACATCAATGTGCGGTTGCTGGGGGACATGGCCTGCAACCTAGGCATGTGCCCTGACTGGGAATCGAACCTGCGATGCCTGGTTTGCAGCCCGCGCTCAATCCATTGAGCTATGCCAGCCAGAGCAGTATAATGCCGAGCTTTTAAAAAAGTGTCACACAAAAAAAGACAGTTCATGATACTGTTTATATAAAGTTTAATATGCTTGCAAATGACTAGAAAAGTGTTAAGAAAAAGAAAAGTAGGAGCCACATTTCCTCCAGAGGGGAGGAAGGGGATGCTGGGAAAAGTCACGCAGATGCCCCAGGGGGAGTTGGCAATGCTCTATTTTTTTGACCTGGGTTGTTTTGACAAGGGTATCAGCTTTACATTTTATTCATTATATAGCACATTTATGTTTTATATACTTTTATGTCTGTTTTATATTTTAGATTTTTCAAAAACAATTAGGGAAAAGAGGCTGGAGATACTCTGGGTGTTTTATTACCCAGGGAATGTGTAGATAAATGTGGTCACTGTATGTAAGAGAATACAATGCAAGAGTCAAAGGCAGAAATTCTATTTACAATTATGGAAACAGAGAGTTCTCAAGAACAAGGTTGAACAAAACAGAATAGAGGTTTATAGCACACTGCTACATTTATATGTAAAAATTTTAAAATGCCAATATGAAACAATGCTGTGTATTTTGCAAGAATACACAGGTGTCCAAAGAAACCCATGGAAGGGAAATGAGAATGGCATACACACATATAAAACACATAAAAGTACATTACAGTGAGTAGCTAATTGGATAAAAGCAGGAGTCAGCAAACTTTTTCTTAAAGAGCCAGATAATATATTTTAGACTCTGTGGGCCATTAGGTCTTATTGCAACTACTCAGCTCTGCCATTATAACTCAAAAGCAGTCACGCAATAAGAAAACCAATGCGCACAGCTGAGTTCCAAAAAAACTGCACTGACAGTCATAGGGGGCAGGCCTGAGCTGCAGCGCACCAAGCTCTGGGAAAGAGGAGAAGGTTAAGGAACGGGAATAAAGGGAAGCTTTGTGGGGGCCAGTGACAGGGGGTGGTGCCTTTATGTATTTTACACTCAACTCTGGGGAAATAAATTCCTTTATCATTAAAAGTCAATCAAAGAAAGAAAACAGTACCTGTTTTTGTTGGGATTTTCTTCCACACTTACCTCCTTGCTGTCTGTCACAGGAACCCACTTAAATATCCTAAGGGATGTGTCACCCACAGTCACCCACTTTTTCTCCCTAAAAGAAAGACACTTCTTAGGACTGATAAAACAATAAAATAGATTTTCTGTTCATAACTTGTGCCACCCCACTTCTCAGCAGATCATTCCTTTAATCTTAAATGCCTTCCAAACTTCCTATCCATCTAATTATACCGTAACTTTCAGTGCAAAGTCATCCTTTCAGAAAAACTTGTCAAATTCCTTTAGATCTGAACTCTCTACTTGTTACCTTTCCTCATGTACAATGTACCAGAGCCACTTTTCTCCTCACAGACTATACCATATAGAGTGCCAGCACATTTCCAAACTCAGGTATCTACCTAGCATCTATCTATTTTCCAAAAAGTAACTCAATTTCACATATGCTTATACAGCCCTATTATACAAGGC
The DNA here is from genome assembly GCA_004024845.1 of Tonatia bakeri. Lineage (NCBI taxonomy): Eukaryota > Metazoa > Chordata > Mammalia > Chiroptera > Phyllostomidae > Tonatia > Tonatia bakeri. Next base: position 14,965 of record PVIA01001955.1, read on the forward strand.
CCTACAGGATAGGATATAAAAGATGTATAAGATACGGTCCCTACCAGGGGAGCTCATTGGAAGGAATAAGGAAATCACTGAAGGTGGCAAGAAAGACAAGGCTGAAAGACAGAGTAAGTGCTGGCTGGTGTGGCTTAGTGGATTGAGCACTGGCCTGCAATACGAAAGGTCACTGGTCCTATTCCTAGTTAGGGCACATGCCTGAGTTGCAAGCTAGGGCCCCAACTGGGGGTGTGCAAGAGGCAACAGATCAATGTTTCTCCCGTACATCATTTCTCTCACCTATTGATGCTTCTCTTCCTCTTCTCCCTCCCTTCCCCTATTTCTAAAATAAATAAGTGAGTAAAATTAAAACAAAAAGACAGAGTAAGACTAGGGTATCCCATAGATGAGAGAACTCCTGTGACTCCTGTGGGACTCTGGGTTGAAACACAACTCCACTGAAAAATAATCACAGGCCAGGATGCTTCCAGCTAACAGAACCAAGCCCTACACTGTCTTCTGGAAGAGATGAAGACCAAACCATGGAAGGGCTGATTTACGGTTTTACTTTAGAGGAAGTAACTTTTGAGATATGCCGTAAAAATATAAGTACCTTTATTTTCCCTCCCAGATACATACCTAGAGAAAAGCAAATGGTATTCTTGAATAAGGCAGTAAATTATGGACAAGCAGAGATGGGGCACCTGAAATACAACTTCTGAAACTTTTTTTTTTTTAATCTCAATCATTTTTTTTAATGATTGTTTAAGTACATTTTTCTCCCCTTTACTCCCAATCAAGTCCACCCACCCCCCTCCCATCTTCCCTCCCATTACCATCCTCCCCCTAGTTTTATCCATGTGTCTTTTAACTTTGTTCCTGCAAACCCTTCCCCTTTTCCCTGAAATTCCCTCTTCTCTCTCCTCTGGCCACTTCCTGCCTGTCCCCTAATGCAGTGTCTTTCAACTTCTGAAACTTTCAAGTCCAAATCTGATCATATAAAAAGGCAAAAAATATAACTGTTGTTACTGTTGCTACTGATGATGCTATTCATCAAATGACATCACAGGAAAGTATAAAAGAGACTGTGATGTAACAGAAAGAATGAACTAAAGACTTAGAATACTAGAAGTTAATTCCTGGACAAGACACCATTTCCTCAGTAATTTAACAAATATTTAATATACAAGACCCTGTGGCAGGCCCTGGGCACACAAGAAACAAGATGCACTGTCCCTACAATCCCAGAGCCTGTACTTCAGTTGGAAACAAACAGCAGACAACTCATTTCACTATTAGTCACTTAATCATTAAGTTTAATCACATCAAATTGCCATTTTTGTAGCTTAAAAGTCAAATATAGGAAGTGTCTTATGGTCCAACCTATAATTATGGAAAGTTTTATGAAGGGGACCTGATCTAGACTGGGGATCTTGAAAGGTGTCCTAGTGGAACCAACTTTTGAACTGAGCTAGGAGTTAACTAGGCAAGAGGGATGTGAGGGTGAGGAAGGGTGCCAGGCAGCTGGAACAGTAGTGTGGCTCCAGCTGAAAGATGGCCAGTGCCCAGGGCAGTTCGAGCCAGGCAGGTGAGGCAGGAAGGACCAGGTTTGGTTTTAAGAGCAAGAAGAGGTCACTGAGGCATTATTTTCTTAGCAAGGGAGTGCTATGAGATTTGCACTTGAGAAAAATGATATCACTCTGAGTGCAATGTGAGCAATGGATTGAGGAATGAGCAAGGGCTGAAGCAGGGAGGTTATAGGGAGGCTGGCACAGAGTTCTGGTTTGAGAGAGGAAGGTCATCTGGCCCAGGCTGCTGGTGGGGACAGAGAATGGCAAAAGAAAGTAAAAGGTGTGCCGATTCTTAGGTTCCACAAAAAAAACCAAGGGGATTACGTTTGGAGGAGGAAAAATCATGATTATTTAACTGTTTATAATGGGTCCCAACTATACACGAAGTCTTTGGATATAATGGAATAAAGAACTTGATCTTGTGCAAAAATGGAAGAACACATACATAAAATCCAAGGTAACGGAAGCCCCTAAAGGGGATGGAGGGTGGAAGACAGGAGAGCTTTGGGAAGGCTTCCTGGAGGGTGTTAACACTTACTCGACCTTAATATTATTCACGGTCATCAGCTACAGAAAAGCACTCAAAAAATTGTCTTAAGTAGTTGACTGTGAAACTTTAATGTTAATATACATCAGAGTTACTGATACAAAATAGGCTATAAACCAGTGCCTGCAATGAACGTTAGATGAGCCATTCCCAAACTCCTCTACCAACAGCTCCCAAGGCAGTAAGAGAAAACGCCTACCCAGTTCACAGCGGGCTGGTATTAGGGGAGAGAGAGTTTTGATTCTCCTGTGGCAGGTAGGTACCGAGTACCTCTCACCAAACTTAGGTGAGTTAATACGTACACCGCTCAGTCTGGCGGACAGGATACTCAGATAGTTAATTACTATATGGGTCAGTTCACAACACAAAAGGTTCCAGAGGCAGGCTGACGCGGAGATGCATCCGCGCCCATACCAGTGCTACGAGCAAAGCCAAGCAGACCAGTATAACCGGATACCGGCGCGACCCGGCTGATGCACCGCCTACTGACAGGTGGGCGGGTCCAGAGCCGGTCGAGCCGCTGATTGGTCATGGCTGGCGCGCCCTCTGACCTCACGCCAGCCGAGCCGCATTCTCCTCCCGCCTTCTCCTGCTACCCCCTCCCCCAAGCGCCAGCCGGTGCGCCAGCCGGTAGGTTCCCATCCCACCCGTCGGTCTGGCGCTCCTCTGGGCTGGGCCGGTGGCCCCTGCCAGCACCCTCAGCCCCGGCCCCTCACCATTTCCGCACTTTCTCGATGGCCGCCATCACCTTCTTGATGTCGTCCTTGGCTCGGCTGCGGGTCTCGGCCCGGACTGACCTGCCCGACATGGCGGCGGTGGGAGCGACGGGAGCTGGGGTATTGCTCCCAAGACGCGGGGAATCGCGCCCCTCACGCGCCACCACCCTCCCGCCGCAGTAGCGTCACCGCGGCCGTCACCCCCTCCTTGCGCGCGTGCGCGAGGAGGCGCGCGCACCCGCCCGCCCCTTGGGGCTCGAGGTCTCAGCGCGCCTGCGCGCCCGCGCTCCCCGCCTCTGGTGACTGGGTCCCCAGGGTGCCCTGAGAGGGAGCTCCCTTAGCCCTCAAGCAAGCCGGGACCAGGTAGCAGCGGCATGTGCTGTGGGCAAGGCGAGGTGCGAGGCGCTGCCAGTGGAATCACTGATACTTTCCCAGAGGATTTGGAAGTGGGCACCTTCATTCTCAGGCCAGGTTTGCTGCCCTTACCTGTCTGTTATGGACTTGACCTTAAGGAGACTGCGATTCTGCATCATCCTGCCCTGCTGCCCCTCCTGTCTGGCGTCCTAGTTCCTCAGATAAACCGCTGTGCTCCAACCACAGAGAATTTCACACCTTTCTTCAGTAGGCCTTCCAACCTCGTGCACATGTGTTCCTCACCAGAGGAACTGACCACTTTGGTACTCTCCCAACATCCAATTGAACTGAGAAGCATTCACCTGACATCCTGGGGTTCCACTTTGTTCATACTTAGCACTCTACCTCACTGTCTTATTTAATTAAGCAATTGTTAATTAAACGTTGCCTGTATTGTGCAATGCTCTGCTAAGTGCTGTGGACAAAATCTGGGATTTTGCTTTCACAGAATTTACAGTTTAGTAAAACATACAGACCAGAAAATAGGCGTTAAAATGCCATTTTATAAATGCTAGGCTAAGGAAAGTACAAGATACTAGGGCAACCCTAATCTAATTGACAGGTGTCAGGAGGCTTCTGGGGAGTAAATGACCTTGGAGTTGACTTCTGAAAATAGTGTAGATGCAATTGCTCCAAGGCATAACTGTGTCCACACACAGTGTAGATGCTCAATAAATGTTTGGGTGAATGCTGAATACTCAGTGCGTCTCTCACCAGACAGGCATTTATTGATGCCTGCAGAAGTATGCAGGGAGGGTCCTATATCAGCTGTTTCAGGAGACAGCAGGTGACAGTTTACATTGGTTGGTAGTAACTACTTTTGTCACCTCTAGAGAAACTTCTCTCCTGTGTATCCCAGAGAAATACCTAGCAAACCCTGAAATTCACACAGCCTCTGTCTATGAATTCAGCCTTTCGTGATTGACCAATAGCATGGCTTGATAAGCATATGTTGTCTTGCTAGTGAGAGGCTCAGGAATAGTGTCTGCCTGACTGAGGAGTGGACTTGTGGAACCAGCATGTGGAGGGAAGGAATGATTCTAGAAATAATGGGATAAAAGGTGGCAGGCACACCTGTTTCTCAAGCCCAACTGATCCAAAATAACACAAGCATTGCCTGAGCACCTGCTATATGCCATACAGCAGTGGATGCTGGGTGACACACAGATGAGTAGGACACATTTTCTACCCTTGAGAATAAGGAAAAAGCAACCAGAAAATAAGACACAAGGCATAACGTGGTAAGTGTGAGAGAGGCCAACTCTCTAGACCTCTCCAGTTCTGTTAATAGGTCCCCCTGGTCTAGGTGCACAGCCCAACTCCTGGCAGTTGTCTAACCTTTGTCTAACCTTTCTCATTTCTTTTCTTTCTTTTTTTTTTTAAAAAAGACTGGAATTTATCCTGAAACTGTCTTTATTTTATTTTTATTTTTTTAGAGTTTTATTTATTTTTAGAGAGGGAAGGGAGAGAGAGAGAGACAGAGAAACGTCAATGTGCAGTTGCTGGGGGCCGTGGCCTGCAACCCAGGTATGTGCCCTGACTGGGAATTGAACCTGCGATGCTTTGGTTCGCAGCCCACGCCCAATCCACTGAGCTATGCCAGCCAGGGCTAACCTCTCTCATTTCCACATTGCAGCCAGCCTCCTGGCTGAGGTTTCTTCCCTATAGCTTGTCTCTGCTACACAGCCCACTGCTTGTCCTGGCTGCACTAGCCTCCTTCACCCCTCTCTCCTCCAGCCCACCCTGCCAGTCAGTCACCTTCCTTGGTAATCCCTGGTTCCAAAGACCTACTGATCCACCTGTTTTCTGCCCACATTTGTCCACCTGGGCCTACATTCCTCACCTTATCTCCACTGTAGCGCTCTCTGCCTAAGATAGCGACCAAAATGGGCACCTAACAACTATATGCCCTGCAGGCCACACAAATGCCATCTTTTGACGTACTTTTATTTTTTAAAAATTGCACCTTGATATTTTCTAGGCGAAAGCCTTATGCTAGGTGCTGAGATGAGCCAGGCCAGACCTCTGCCTTGAGCAACTTGCATTACAGGCAGCGGCTTCCCTTTCTCAGTAAAAGCTACAGTGGCCTCTAATGCCCCACCTGTCTCCACACCTATGTTCATTAATTTTCTGACCTCACTTCCTACAACCAATTTTTGCTGTCTCTGCTCCAACTACACTGGCCTCCTTGCTCATCCGAACACACCCAGGAAAACTGCCTCTGGGCTTATGCACTGTAGGTCCCTCCCCTTGAAACATACATCCCACACATATTTGCATTCCTATCTCACCTCCCTCAGGTCTTTTTCCAGTGTCCTTCTGGAATCCATGACCTTGAGTGCTTTTTAAAAAATATATTTTTAGGTCATTTCAAAGAGAGCTTATGGGACCAAAACCAGGAGCTCTTAATGCTGTGACCTAAGGTTGACGTTCTCCATAGGATGTAATAGACATTCAACAGTGCTATGTTTTCTTGTGGAGATATAAAATTTAAAAAATAAAAATAAAATAAAATAAATATTTTACCCTGGCTGGCATGGCTTAGTGAATTCAGTGCTGTGCTATGAACCAAAGGGTTGCTGTTTCAATTCCCAAACAGGGCACATGCCTGGGTTTCAGGAGGGGTCCCCAGTGGGGAGTATGTGAGGGGTGGCCACACATTGATGTTTCTCTTCCTCTCTCCCTCCCTTCCCTTCTCTAAAAATAAATAAATATTTTAAATTATATTTTATTGATTATGCTGTTACTGTTGTCCTGTTTTTCTCTCTTTGCCCCCCTCCACTAAGTACTGCCCACTCCCTCAGGCAATCCTCCCACCATTGTTCATGTCCAAGGGTTATGCATATAGGTTCTTTGGCTGCTCCATTTCCTATACTGTACTTTACATTCCTATGGCTGTTCTGTAACTGCCTATTTGTACTTCTTAATCCCCTCACCTCTCCACCCATTCCCCATGTCCCTCCCATCTGGGAATGATCAAAAGCCCTCCATGTCCAGGATTCTGTCCCTGTTCTTGTTCACTTAGTTTGTTTTGTAGATTCAATTGTTTATAGATACATATTTTGCCATTTTATTGTTCCTAGTTTTGATCTTTTTCTTAAATAAGCCCCTTTAACATTTCATATATTAATGGTTTGGTGATGATGAATTCCTTCAGTTTTTTGTCTGGGAAGCTCCTTATCTGCCTTTTGATTCTAAATACTAGCTTTGCTGGGTAGAGCAACCTTGGCTGTAGGCCCCTGCTTTTCATGACTTTGAATATTTCTTGCCAGTTCCTTCTAGCCTGCAAAGTTTCTTTTAAGAAATCAGCTGACAGTCTTATGGGAACTCCCCTGTAGGTAACTAACTGCTTTTCTCTTGCTGCTTTTAAGATTCTCTCCTTATCTTTAATCTTTGGCATTTTAATTGTGATATGTCTTGGGGTGGGCCTCTTTGCATCCATCTTATTTGGAACTCTGGGCTTTCTGGACTTGCATGTCTATTTTCTTCACCAAATTAGGGAAGTTTTCTTTCCTTATTTTTTTCAAATAGATTTCCTTTCTTGCTCTTTCTGTTTTCCTGCTGGCAGCCCTATGATGTGAATGTTAGACCACTTAAGTTTGTCCCAGAGGCTGCTTATACTATCCTCTTTTTTTTTTATTGTTGTGTTGTGGCACTATATGTAGGAAAGGGGTCAGAAAGGGAACAGTGGTGCTTGCTCTGCTCTCCACTGACTTTCAGTCACTTGCCTCACTTCCCACAAGCAAATTGGGCCCTTCTGGTGCTGATACCTGGATTTTTGGGTTTGTGTACATTGTAGGACCCTGTGAGTCTCTCCAACAAATTATCCTGTGAGTCTGGGAGTTTCTCCCGCTGCCACAACCCCCTCAGGTTCTTTCAGTAAGAGGTTTTGAGGCTTTATTTCCCCACGCTAAAACCCTGGGTTGCACTATCTGTCTTGCTCCCCAGTTGTTCCTCCCAGTTCATCTACACACAAATGTGGGACCACCTGGTCAGCCAGCCACCTCCACCTGCCCCAGTCCTCCAGCCATCACATTGCCGGGAGTCCTCTCCACCCTGGCTGCCTATCTCTGCCCCTCCTATTGGTCTGGATAAATGTTTCTTCTTTAACTCCTTGGTTGTCAGACTTCCATACAGTTCTATTTTCTGGCAGTTTGGGTTGTTTTTTGTTTTTACATTTGTTGTTGTCCTTTTGGTTGTGTGAAGAGGCACAGTGTATCTATCTACACCTCTATCTTGGCCAGAAGTTCAACGGGAGGGATTTACCCAGGCCAATCAGCTGCAAATACTGGCTATGACCATTTATCACCAACCTCCGCCCTCCATGGGGTTTCATCTGTGCAGAGGCAGGGTGGTGGTGTGCTGGTGTGGTCTGTAGCTGTTCACTGGGTGCCCTGGCCCTGGGGTTTCCTGGGTGCTGCAGGCCAAGGTCAGCCTCCACCTATGTTTTGCCCAGGGCCACCCTGCCTGAGCTATAAAGCAATCTGAAATGACTACTAGTTGTGCTGGGCTTAGACATTCTGAGGCAAAGCCAAGCTGTGAATCTAAGCTGGCTGCTGCTAGTACTGAGCCTGGGGCTCACTGAGACCAGCTGTTGCTTGTTTGATAGGATTCACGAAGTTGTGAAGCATGAGCCAAATCAGCCATTCTTGTGGAAAAGCATTTTGGGTGGGCAGTAAGCTGGGTGGGGCAGAGTCTCTGGGGATCTCCAAGGCTGGTCAAACAGTGTTAGTCAGGTTGATGGAGTCTTAGATATGGCACCAGCTTGCCAGTTCTGTGGGGGGAGGGTTTAGAAAAGGGACAGTGGCCTCTGCACACTTTGATACCAGATACTTCAGTCTCTCCCTATATACCACTGGAGCCTTTCAAGCTGCTACTCCAGTGCTGGAGCTTAGAGGGAGTGAGTTTTAGTAAGTGAGTCCATGTGTGGTTTCTTTAAGAGGAACTTCCTGGGGCTCCAGAAATTTCTTCTACTGACACAATCCCTGCTGGTTTGCAGCCAGAAGTTGTGGGGATTTATCTTCCTGGCACCAGCTGGGGGGTCTGGTACTCCTCGCTCCTAAAAATTCATTGCTCCTGAATTTTTATCTACCACACTTGGTTGTGGGACCAGCCCATTCTACATCTACACCCCTCCAACCAGTCTGGATGAATTTGGTTTATTTAATTCCATGGTTGTCAGACTTACATTCAACTTGATTTCTGATGGTTCTGAGTGATGGTTCTATATTTTAGTTGTAATTGTGATCCAGTTGTGCAAAGAAGCAAGCCATGTATGCCTATGCTTCCATCTTGAACAGAAGTCCAGGATATTAATTTTCTATTCTCCATAATAAACTGTTACAAACTTAGTGGCTCAAAACAACACACATCTAATAACAATAGTTTCTGTGGGTCAGGATCCCAAGTATGGCTTACAATCAACGTCGACCAGGGCTCAGTTTTCATGTGCAGGCTTGATTGGTGAGAGATCCACATCCAGACTCATTCTGGTTGTTGGCAGAATTAACTCCTTGCACTTGTAAGACTAAAGGCCTCAGCCCTCAACTTCTACAGGCTGCCCATATAGCCCTTCCATAGACCCTCTTACAAGCCAGCAAGGGAGAAAGTGAGTCTGCTAACAAGGAGTCTTATATAATGTCATGTAATCACCAGTGACATCCCATCTCCTTTGGCAGATTCTATTGGTCCAAAGCAAGTCACAGGTCCTACCCACATTTAAAGGGAGGGAATTAGATAGAGGCATGAACACCAGAGGCAGGAGTCACGAAGAGTACCTTAGAGCTATGCCCACTGCAGCAGGAGAGGAGACAGTCCAGCTAAGCTGAGAAAAGGCCCAAGTTTTGTTTTCCATTATGCAACAACTTGCTGAATGACCTTAGGCAAATAACTCCAATGGTCTGAGCTTCTATTCTGTAAGATGAGCACTTGGAACTATTGGTCCCCAGGTTCTCCTTGGTCAAAAGAGATAGAAGATATGTGGGTAGGGGTGTGTGTGTGCGTGCGCATATGTGTGTGTGTGTGAACCTCTCAAAAGTGGAAAGCAGGAAGGGGCTGAGAAGTTAATAGAAATGTGGGGCACCCCTGAGAGCAAAGCAGGAGGCTCCTGACATCCCAAGTTCCCAGACTAGGAACTAGGGGAAGGACATTTCATCTCAGTATAGGCTTAAATGGGGAGAGAATCCCTGAAGTCCTCCCCACTGCACACACCCCAAGTACTGGGCATCACAGGGAAGGGAGAGATTCCTGGAGACAGGTATAATTCTCTGAGGGTACCAGCCAAAGATTGAATAAGACCATGTGGACTATGCCTCCTACTTTTCCCCAAATGGTAAACCAGATTTGTGCAGAGAGGTAATGGGTTTTTAATACTTCACAATTAGTTGGCTTTCACTTCTATTTACCACAATTTTCAAGAGCAACCTGTGTGAGGCAGAGCCAGGATAGAACCCAAGACTTCTGACTTCCAGTTCTGTGGTCTCGTGCCTATTCCAATTGCCTGTGGAATCAGCAAGGGTATCTTTGAATTAGAAGAGGTGTAACAGTTGGAGGGGTGGGGTGGAGTAAGTTGTTTGGATCTCATAGCTCAGATTTACAGAATGCTGGCTGCCACACTAGCTAGTTCCTATACCCCAAAGTCAGAGCTTGCTCAGGAAAAACACTCCTGCTTCTTTCTCTCGTGTTCTCAATTCCAGTCACCATGGGTGTCCTATAATTTCATTCAGTTCTGACACTATCTACCTGAAGTAAGGATCAGATCCCATAGGTCAAGGGCTCAGTCCCAAAAGACTGACTCTCCCATCCTCACTTCAGAGCCAATGGAAAATCCAGGTTGTCCCTGTGATTCTCACCCACTGGCTGTAAATGGGAGGTTCCCATAACTTCCTTCTTGGGTTCTATTAAATTGCTAGAGTGGCTCACAGAACTCAGGAAAACAGTTTACTTACTAGAATACCACTTTGTTATAAAAGAACACAACTCAGGACAGCCAGATGGAAGAGATGCATAGGGCAAGGGATGGGGAAAATGGCACAGAGCTTCCATGCCTTCTCTGCGTGCAAGCCACCCTTCCAGCATCTCCACATGTTCAGCCTCCCAGTAGAACTTAGAACTACTTAGGGCTTTTTATGAAGACTTCATTATGTAAGCATTATTAATGAAATCATTGACTTTAGTGATTAAGTTTATCCCCAGCCCCTCTCCCCTCCTTGAAAGAAGGGAAGGATGGGACTGAAAGTTCCAACCCTCTAATTACCTCGTTGGTTCTCTTGGCAATAAGCTGTCACCAAATTCACAGAATTAATATAACTCATGTGTGATGGAAAGTGGGTGTTTGAATAGCAATACACACCCATTTCACCTCTGGAGCTATTTCTGAAGTCAGAAAGCTGCCCCTATTGCTCTAATCACTTAGGAAATTACAAGGGTTAAGGAAGCTGTGAGTCAGAAATCATGGGAAAAGACCAAAATAGGTATTTCTTATTATAAATCACATTCACAGGTTAAATGAAGAGATACTCTGTACTAAGTGTAATAGTCAGGATGGGTTGGCTGCTGTAACAAATGACCCCACACATTCCATGGTTTTAATACAGTATAGATTGATTTCTTGTCCATGGTCGTGATACAATGCAGGGCCCAAGCTCCCTCCATCTGTTGACTCATTCATGCCGGCGTGTCCAACCTTTGAGCGTCCTTGGGCCACATGTTAAATACACAAACACTAATGAAAACTGATGAGCACACAAAAAAAAGGTTTTAAGTAAAACCTAAAAAAGGTTTTTTAAGTAAAAAAGGTTTACGATAGAGCATCAGCAGTCTCCACTGAATCCTCTGCTCCCAGCTAGCAGAGAAGAGAGAGAGCATGGAGAACTACAGGAGGGGTTCAAGAGGCAGTCCCAGATTAAACTGATCATCTCTGCACACATTCTAGGACTCAACACATAGCTTCATCTAATTGCAAGAGAGACCATACAACATCACAAGGGACTCTAGATGTTCCTCATTGGTCCCATCAGCTGACACCCTGTAATCACTACATGGGGAGACCATGGCTCTGGGTTCCAGGGTTCCCGGGAAGTCTTGGAGAGACCAGGGGAGTAAGCTGGTCTCAGGGGTCTGATGAACTGTAGATACCCTCACCTCATCCCTTGTGTATGGGCATGAATGCTTCTTTGTAGCTGTTGACTTTTCTTGCCTATGTGGAGAGTTCAAATCATCTGGTTGTGATGGAAGTGAGCTGAAGTCCTTGGCAGGTTCTCAGGAGGCTGTAACCTCCTAACCCCAGGGATTGGCCTTTCAATTCTGCAGCCTTAATGTTATCTTCTTGCTCAGGAGCCATTAGTTCTTAGGAGTCACATGCTACTTTGTGTGAACTCACAAGATGTAGTGACCCCAGAAAGTAATGGAATTTCTATTGGCAGCACAATTGGATGGTGGATGAGGAACGGGTGGTGATAGGGAGCTCATTTACTATTGAGCAATAAGTATATGCGTTTACCAACAAATATGAAGTACCTACTGTGTGCTCACTTATGTGGTGCACTAGGGATAGAAAGTGGTGCAGCACAGACTCCTAAGACCATAAAGTCCCTGCCCTCAAGGAACTTACCTCTGATGGCAAGGTCAGAGTCAGTATGGGGGAACTCCAAGAACAAGCTTGAACTCTATACTCAGTCCCAGGGTTGAGTTCTTGCTTGCCACTTAACCTCCAAAGCCTCAGTTTTTCATCTGTAATATAGGGATAATAATTGATTCCTTCTAACAGCCACTATGAAGCAACTGGGAAAATATATATAATGAGAGGTTATTATTCTTTCCATATAATCATGTCATGATCTTAATGATTTTTATAAAAGTGCATGCTCATTGAAAACAGACAATACAGAAACAAAACTTTACCTTTTCTCAAGATGTAAGTCTCTGAAACATGACTTTACTGGATGGAGTAGCTACAATTATAAACACATGTCCAGTGAGACTAGATGAAAGAGGTGAAGGGATTAAGAAGTACAAATTGGTGCTCACAAAATAGTCATGGGAATGTAAAGTACAGCATAGGGAATATAGTCAATATTGCAATAACTATGAATGGTGCCGGGGGATACTGGAAATATCAAGGGGAACACTTTGTAAAGTATATGATTGTCTAACCACTATGTTGTACACCTGAAACCAATAGAAAATGATATTAAAAATAAACTGTAATTGAAAAAAAAAAAACCACCTGGTATGGCTCAGTGGATTGAGTGCTGACCTGTGAACCAAAGGGTTGCTTGTTCGATTCCCAGTCAGGGCATAGGCCTGGTTTGTGGGCCAGGTCCCCAGTAGGGGGCGTATGAGAAGCAACCATACATTGATATTTCTCTCTCTCTTTCTCCCTCCCTTCCCCGTCTCTAAAATCTTTTATTTTAAATAAATAAAATATTTTATTTTTAATTTTTAAAAACATTTTATTTATTTTTTTAGAGAGAGGGGAAGGGAAGGAGAGAGGGAGAGAAACATCACATGCCCCCAACTGGGGACCTCGCCAGTAACCCAGGCATGTGCTTTACCTGGGAATCAAACCAGAAATCTTTTGGCTCGCAGGCCACTGCTCAATCCACTGAGCCACACCAGCCAGAGAAATAAAATCTTTTTTTTTTGTATAGTCTAATGTATTTTAATAACAAACTTACAGGAACAGCACAGAAGACAGACAACATTAAAAACATACTTGCATGTAGGACAACTGAGTTAGAAAAGTATAGTGTATAGATGGAATCTACTGTATGATAAAAATGCTACAAACGCCATTTAGTTGCCATCAATAAAAAAATTTTAAAAACACTTTACTTGTTTAAAAAAAATGCAAATGCTGGCATTGTCCAGAAAAATTTAACAGGTTCATGTATATTGTTATAAAGTTGAACTGCTTGAAATCTGTTCACTGAAACACCTTGATTTGCATTAATGCTTTATGTCCCCACATTTATATTTTAAAAATTCACAAACAAATAAAAATGGAAAAACAGCCAATACCTGATTTCTGTCCCCTATTTTCCCCTTGCAATCATATACTTAGGTACCTTTTTGACCCCATGGAAAAAAATATCTAATGTTATTAGATATTAGATATTAGAACTACCAATAACAGGAAGAAGAGAACTTAAAGAATGAAATATTTCCCATCATAGTGGATTCTTAAGCACGTTCTCCACGTATGCAGCATGCTAGCTGGATGTCATTTGGCATAATTGTTACACGTTTGGCATGGATAGCACACAGGTTGGTGTCTTCAAAAAGGCCAACCAGATAGGCTTCACTTGCCTACTGCAAAGCACCAATAGCTGCAGTCTGGAAGTGCAGATCTGTTCTGAAGTCCTGAGCAATTTCTTGCACCAGACACAGGAAGGGAAGTTTGTGAATCAGAAGTTCAATGGTCTTCTGATAACGTCTAATTTCATGAAGTGCCACAGTACCAGGCCTGTAACTATGAGGTTTCTTCACCCCTCCAGTAGAGGGCGCACTCTTGCGAGTGGTTTGGGTAGTCAATTGCTTCCTCCGTGCTTGACCACCCGTCGATTTGCAGGCAATCTTTGTATGAGCCATAGTATAGGGACCTCTTTATTTACCCTCCTTCTCCTTCAACTGGAGCTTGGTGAGCAGGAGGAGGTGCTGACATTAGAGAGCAATGGTGTTTGTGAACACCGCAATAAAATATTTGAAACACACACACACACACACACACACACACACACACACCATGTAAAACAAAAGCTTTGCATACAGAGGAATAATGTGGGTTTTTTTTAAGAAAACAAAAAATGCAAAAAAGAAAACATGTCCACACATATGACACTACCCAGGGCTTCAGTATCATACAAAGATCAGCAAATGCCGCTGGATGGTATAGGTCAGTGGACTGAGCAATGGCTGGAGTGGCTCAGTAGATTAAGCACCCACCTGCAAACTGAAAGGTGCCAGTTTGATTACCTGTCAGGGTACATGCCTGGGTGTGGGCTGGGTCCCCATTAGGGAGTGAACAAGAGGCAACCAATTGATGTTTCTCTCCAACATCGGTGTCTCTCTCCCTCTCCTCCCTCTCTTCTCCTCTCTCTTAAAAATAAAATCTTAAAGAAAAGGAAGAAAGAGATCAACAAATGGAGGATGCTCCTGAGGAGCTGGGTGCAAGAAGTGGGAAGACCATACTGCCTGTGGGCAAGTACTCACAAGGAAGGGAAGGAGGAAGAAAAGGGTCCCTGGGATGTAAGAAACCACTGTTACCATGAGAATGACATATTAATTTCTTCATGTATTGTGTGATTTTTAAAAATATATTTTATTGATTATACTATTACAGTCATCCCATTTTTTTTCTCCCCTTCGTTCCCCTCTGCCCTGTTACACCGTGCCTACCACCAGAATTCCTCCCCCGACCTTAATTCATGTCTGTGCGTCATACATATAAGTTCTTTGTCTTCTCCACTTCCTACACTACTCTTAACCTTCCCCAGTCTATTTTGTACCTATCATTTATACTTCTTATTCCCTGTACCTTTTCCCCCATTCTCCCCACACTCCCTCCCCACTGATAACCCTCCATGTGATCTCCATTTCTGCGATTCTGTTCCTGTTCTAGTAGTTTGCTTAGTTGGTTTTTGTTTTGTTTTAGGTTCAGTTGTTGATAGTTGTGAGTTTGTTATCATTTTACTGTCCATATTTTTAATCTTCTTTTTCTTAGATAAGTTCCTTTAACATTTCATATAAGAGGGCTTGGTGATGATGAACTCCTTTAACTTGACCTTATCTGGGAAGCACTTTATCTGCCCTCACATTCTAAACAAAAGCTTTGCTGGATAGAGTAGTCTTGGATGGAGGTCCTTGCCTTTCATGACTTGGAATACTTCTTTCCAGCCCCTTCCTGCCTGCAAGGTTTCTTTTGAGTAATCAGCTGACAGCCTTATGGGAACTCCCCTGTAGGTAACTGTCTCCTTTTCTTTTGCTATTTTTAAGATTTTCTCCTTATCTTTAATCTTGGGTAATGTAGTTATGAGATGCCTTGGTGTGTGCTTCCTTGGGTCCAACCTCTTTGGGACTCTCTGAGCTTCCTGGACTTCCTGGAAGTCTATTTCCTTTGCCAGATTGGGGGAGTTCTCCTTCATTATGTTTTCAGATAAGATTTCAACCTCTTGGTCTTCTTTGTCTTCTTTTGCCATCCCTATGATTCAGATGTTGAAATGTTTAAAGTTGTTCCACAGGTTCCTAAGCCTCTTCTCATTTATTTGAATTCTTGTTTCTTCATTCTGTTCTGGTTGAATGTTTACTTCTTCCTTCTGCTCCAAATCGATTTGAGTCCTGGTTTCCTTCCCTTCACTTGTACAGGGAACCTGTACATTTTGCTTTATTTCACTTTGCATAGCCTTTACTTTTTCCCCTATTTTGCAACTATACTCAACCATTTCTGTGAGCATCCTGATTACCAATGTTTTGAACTCTGCATCTGATAGGTTGGCTATCTCTTCACTGCTTAGTTGTATTTTTTCTGGAGCTTTGGTCTGTTCTTTCATTTCGGCCATAATTTTTTGTCTCAGAGCCCCTGATATGTAGTAAGTGGGGAGGGGAACCTTAGGTATTCACCAGGGCAGGGCAATCCATGTTGCTGCATTGTGGTGCTGTATGTATAGAAGTGGTCAGAAAGGGAACAGTGCTGCTTGCTCTGCTCTCCACTGGCTTTTAGTCACTTGCCCCACTTCCCACAAGCAAAATGGGCCCTTCTGGTGCTGATACCTGGGTGGGCGGGTTTGTGTATATTCTAGGACCCTGTGGGTCTCTCCAATGAACTCTCCTATGAGCGTGGGAGTTTCTCCCACCACCACAATTCCAAGAAGTCTTCACAGCCAGAGGTTTTGAGGCTTTATTTCCCTGCGCTGAAACCCTCAGCTGTGTGGTCTGTCCTGCCTCCCAGTTGTTCCTTCTGATTTATCTGTGTGCAAATGTGGGACTGTCTGGTCTGCCAGCCGCCGCCTCACCCACCCAGTCCTCCAGCCACCTTGCCCAGCATCCTTTCCACCCTGGCTGCCCATCTCCACCCCTCCTACCAGTCTGAATGAATGTTTCTTCTTTAACTCCTTAGTTTTGGGACTTCTATAACAGTTCTATTTTCTGGCAGTTCTGGTTGTTTTTTATTTCTTAATTTGTTGTTGTCTTTCTTTTGGTTGTGCAAGGAGGCAAAGTGTACCCACCTATGTCTCCATCTTGGCCAGACTCAGATTGCTATTCTGTATTGTAGATGTAAAAGTCTGCAAGCTAAGTCTGTTCCTGACTTTCTTCTTAAAGTGGACTTAGGTTCTGGGAGTTCAAAGGACATACCCAAAATCACATGCTGGTTAAAAGCTGCACTATACCTGAGTTAGGTGTGGGAAAGGGGCCCTTCACAAGGAGTGTGTCCAGAAAAGCACTCAAGGGGGAACTCAGTGATTGCAAGGCCCGAGGCAACTGGGGAAGGTTCTTGAGAGGTAGTTCTTTTATTCAACTAACTCACCCTGTTTTAGGCTGTAAGGATACTAAAATTAATCAGAATTGTCACCTGCCCTCCAGACAGTCACAGCACATATATATAACATTATAATGTGGTGTCCTCCAGACAGTCCGGGAACAGACAATACAATATGGAGAGATGGAGGAATGTACAGGCTTATGAAAGCACTGAGAAGCCTTTAAGTTAGTCTGCGGTACTGGGGGAAAGGCAGTTTCCAAAGACTTCCAAGAGAGCCAAGGTGATGGCCAAATGACCAGGGACAGGAGCTGGGGTATTTCCACTGACAAACAGGGAGTGGGACAGTCCCCTAGAGGGTCCCTGGATGGCTCCCCTGCAGTTTCTCTTCCACTGGGCACAAGCATGGAAACATTCATCTGTAGGGATAGGAACACACCCTCAGTCAGGACAGTAGCTTCTGAATAACATTCAAAATCAAGGCAGAAGAGCACGGCTGCTGTGGTTCCCAAACTTTGGTATCAGAATTACCTGAGCGAATAAAAAACACAGAGGCCTGTTAAAGCAGGATAGGAGCTTGGTAGATATGCCCAGGTCCCAGATGATTCTGATACTGGAAACTATTAGGAACCTGAGCTTTCTGAACCAAGGCTCCGTGGGCTTAAATCCTAACTCAGCTATGCACCTCCTAAGTGACCTTGGCAATTACGTAGATTCCCTATTGGTGATGGGAAAGTTATAATAGTACCTATTCTCATAGAACTGCTGGGAGGGTGAGATGAGTTATTACTACAGCACTGAGGATGGTGTCTGAACTATAATGAGAACCCCACGAATATTTGTCATTATTACCAAATATTTCAGCTATGGCAGAAAGGTGCCATTAAGGAAGAAAAAAAAGAGTAAAGGAGAGAATGAGAGGTTAAAACAGGGTATTCAACAAGGAGTTGAACTGAGACTTTTTACAAAAACAAACAAAAAAAACCCTGCTACTCAATTAACTAGCATAATTTACAAGCCAGTAAACAGTTTGAAATGTTTAAGTGTGAAAAAGCTGAGTTTACTTGCTGTAGTGACAGCGTCTATAATGAAAGAAGAATGACAAGTTCTATCAGTTTATTAGAGAGAAAGCTTGGTATGCTCAGCTCCCCTGGATTCCTTCTTAACTTGTCAGATTGATCCTGGCATGTAGAGGAATGCTCCAGGTGTGACTGTTTTCCATACTGGTACCCCGGCTGTGGCTTGTCTGTGTGATACTTGGAAGAACTTAGAGAAGAGAGAGAGCCCATAATCAGGGCACAGATACCAGTTAAGAAAATATACAAGAAAAAATATATACAAGACTATGTATCTTGAGATGCATCTGACTGAATCTCCAGAAACTCACAATACTGTATTTCTGATGTATTAAGGAGAGCTTAGTGCAGTGAACTTGAGACTGCAGGGGAAAAATGAAATGTGGTTAACAGTGTTAGACATGGGCAAGAGGACTCCTTCTGGAGGGACTTGTCTTGGCCCTCCTCCTGCCATGCCCCTCCCCATGAGGCATAGACCTTGCAGGACCACTCAGAGCTTGTGTCACCACTTCACCCACCAGACCATGGTCCAGGAACCCAAGACCTTGGAATCCCTGCACCAACACATCCAAAACTGCCTCCAGGCCTGTACAAGCCTCCTCTGGGTCATCCCTACAAAAGCAGTGCTGCCATGTGCACACATTATAAGGATCAAGTGGTGAGGGACTTTTAGGGATATGATGGCACCTGGGAGGTGCGGGCTGGGATATCCTTTGCAACGTGGGAAAGCAGGTAGGGACAAAAGAGAAACAGGCCTTGACCATGGGATGGCCTGCTTTGACACCACACTGTGGCAGGCCTGAGTTTGAGAATTCTAAATTCAAACTTAGCCTTCCAGGATGTTGTGCCTATCAAGACAGGATAGAGCATATTTGAGCTTAGTTTGATTTATAACTTTTAGATATTAAGACGTGGCATATGGGCCTCCATTTGTATCCTTGCCTCTGGGGATGGACCTGGTAAAGGTATGTAACTTAGTGCCAGACAGCTCTAAACTTAACTATCAGGGCATGCCATTTATTGATTATGTGCCTTGGAGAATTTACTAATAATATTAATGTTAAAGCTTTTTTGGTTGCGAGTATCCAGATTCAAATTGACTTAATCACAAACAATAACTTACTGCCTTGTAACTGCCAGCTCTAGTGGTGGAACCCTCAGGCTTGCCTGAATCTGCCAGTCTAAATAGCATCCTCAGCATATGATCACTCTACATCTTTGGCCCTGTTTTCCTGTCTTAGCTTCATTCTCAGGCAGGACTACACATACATAACAAGCTTACATCTTACTTACTAAGCAATCTCAGCGAAAATGAAAGATATTTTCACTTTTCTAAAGTTCTGGCCATGTCCAGGGATCTGCTGATTCATTATACGCCCACTATGGAGCATCTGAGTCTATCCTCTGTAAATCTTATGGATCACAAGTCAGGGAAGTGGTAGTTCACCAGATAAAAATATGTGGTTACTGGGAGAATGGCCGAGGCAAAACCAGTAGCAAGTTGGTAGGGATTAAATCACTTAGCACTCAATGTTAGCCAGTATTAATGTGATCAAGAAAATGCAGATAGGCTCACACTGGGTTTGTATACTGAATAGAAAGCAAGTAGAAACCACACTCACTTTGCAACTGCCCTGAGCTCTGGAAGTTTGTAGCCTGACATGAAGACTTGGAAGTGCAGTCACGATCTCAGAAGACATTCACAATTTTGTGTGTATGAATCATGCTTCCAGTTGCTGTGGCTGCTTCTGCAGTGCCAACCTGTGCCCATCTGTGTGCTTCCACCTGAAGAGCTGGGGGTGGAAACCAAGCTGTGCTCACAAGAAAGATCCCTATTTTTGGAATTTTTTAGAGTACATGAATCCCCAAATTATTAAGTTCCTAGATATGAGGCCAATTTAGGACAGTGTTGGGTCTATCTAGCACTATATGAAATAACCTAGCATCACTGATAACTCATCCTGTTAGTATGTGCTTCCTACTTACCTCCTATAATCTCTAATTACAGAACAATCATTTAAATATGAACAGAATTACCTTGATGAAAACTGCGGTTTATTTTTATTTTTGATAATTAATAAAATAGGCTGTATACCACCATTTTTAACATTTCCCCAACTTTTTATTTTGAAAATTTTCAAACCCACAGATGTTGAAATAGTAATATTAAAAATATTATGCTGCCTTCATACACAAGGATTTTTGATCAAAATAACACAGCAGTCTCTGTTCTACATTAATGTCCAGATAGCTTCCCCATGCTTACAAGAGAAGCAGGCTCATTTTTAGTGAAAGGAATTTTCTGTCCTCATGAAGTCTCTGTAATCACTTTTTTGTAGTGCTTTCACTCAGCTCATCAGAAACACAGGGACGGGATTTATTCCCATTTTACAGATAAGGAAACAAACTCAGAGTAGTCAGTGGTCTATCGCTCAAGATCTCAAGTCAGTCTGTGATCCAGCTGAAACCAAAACTGAAGACTTCTGACTTCAGGAACTCAACACTTCACAACGAGGAATGCCAGTGCCAAGCAGATATGCAAGGAGTTTTCGTCTCATTCTTCTGACAATCAGAAAGCTAATGTTCACCAGGACCCATGTGCATAGCATTACCAATCAGAAATCTGTTATTAGGAACACAAAACCACAGTGGAAAGCAAGAGTGGGAAGATATTCATAGAGGGTACTGAACTTCCTGTCAAATGCACTGGTTTGAGTTCCTTTATTGAGGGCTTTTTCTGTCCCAGGTATTGTGCTTGGGATAGAGCAAATCAGAAAGACAGGGATTCTGCCTTTGTGGAGCTCACATTCCAGTGGGTTAATGAACAATCCAGAAGCTGCCAATTAAGAGAAATAGTGGGCTGCATCTAGCCCACATTAGTGTTTTGTTTGGTCCATATAGTGCTTAATTTTTTTCTTTTTATAACAAATTGCCAACTTCTAGCTTCTCTGAAACTGGCATCTTCTGCTGGATTCCTGAATAAGAAGCAGCAGCCAACCCTGCCCCTTACCCAGGACACATGCCCTCTAGGGATCACTTCAGTCCCCACCATCTTACACCCAGAAGACACCCAGTTCGTGCATTGACGTTGCCCACTTGACATCCGTAAGCATTGACACTGAAACACCTGAAGAAAACATATCCAAACAAGATAATTTCGGATAGCACTATGAAATACAAAATAAATAAAATGCACTAATATGATGGATGCAATGTGATGTGACTGGTGGAAAGGGCTACTTCAGATTGGGTGGTTAGGGACCGTCTCTCTGAAGTGTTAACTGAAACTGAGACCTGAATTGTGACAAGCATGACAACTCAGCCAACGGAAAAGAAAACTGCTCCCAAGCAGGGAGAAGAGCATAGGCAGAAGTTCCCCTTGAGGCTGCAAGTAATTTGGCTTGGCTGAGGAGCAGCAAGGTTGGGGTGGTTGGGAGAGTGGTAAAAAGAACACACAAGGAAGAAGCCAGATTACTTATGACCCTGTGGGCAACGGTGAGCATTTTGGATTTTATTTCAAGTGTGATGGCAAGCCTTTGGAGGGTTTTAACTGGGGAGCAATGTGATCTTGTTTACATTTTCAGAAGATCACTCTGCTATATGGAAAGTGATTTAATGAAGCAAGAAAAGCAGCAAGGAGACTAGTAAGGAAGCTGTATTATCCAGTAGAAGACAGTGGCTAGGACTAGGATGATAACAGAAAAAATGGAGAGAAGCAGCAAATTCAGGATATACAATCTGGAGTGTAACCAAAATTTTTTGGTGGAGTGGATGGTAGTAAGGGTAGTGGGGCCGAGGGAGTAACAAAAGGGAGTAATTAAGGATAACTCTAAGGCTGTAGCCTGTTCAAACATTTATGTGTGAACTTGGGGTGAGTAAGGGAGTCCCCATTTTAAAGAAAGGAAGGAAGAATCTGATTTTGGATGAATAAATTTAACCTAGACTCAAGTCTTCCTAGATTCCTCGTTTCCTTTACCTCCCGCATCCAAACCGCCCTCCAATCCAAACACTCAAACTTCTGAACACCTAATCTCTTATCAAATCTATCCCTTCAACTTCATCTCCACTGGCTCTGTCCTGGTTCAATCCTCCTACCTTGACTTTTATAAGAGCCTTCTACAGGTATGAGTAAACTAACTAAAATTACTTAATAGTAAATATTAAGCACTTAGTAGACAAATGTCCCACTCTCCTACCAGCCATTTTTGATGGCAGAGATCATGTCTTGCCTTGAGCTGTGCTGGGCAGGCTGGGTACTCAAATGTTCAATGGACTAAAAAGGGGTCCCCTCCAACAGTATATAACCTCCTGAAAGAGAAGACTTCATTGTGGGATTCTGATTCCTCCACACAACTTAAAGCAGTACCAGATATGAAATGTATGATCCCAGAAACTTCACCTTCCCAACAGATGCATTTTTTTCTTTCTAATTTAGTTTCAGACTAGTGTTCGAGATCCTCTTTTACCCAGTAGTCAATAAATGACATTGGATAACAGATACCTTGTATTACTACTCTTTTCTACTTTTCTTTCAAATCTAGGGACTTTTTAACTCTCATATCCCCACAACAAACCTTTGTGAGGAGGTCAAAAGAAAATTACTCTTCATTTTACAAATAAGAAAACCGAGGCACAGAATGAAATCCCTTACTTTTTAATAGTGTTATCTACTCTACCTGGATTCAGACTAGCCTTTTCCTCACCCATACCACAGTTATGTATTTGAAAGATATCCCAGTCTCCTACCCTACAACACTGCTGGTTAATACTTGAGCATTCTTTAGATTTTGCCTCCACGATTTAAACTTCTCTGGGTATCAGGGAGTGCTGCCACAAGGTCAAAGACCATGTTCCCCTTCTCTTCTATTTACCACTCTCCTCAGTGCCCAGAGAAGACAGATTCCACCCCTTGGGCCCAGGAAAAAACACCCTGGTCATTACCCTGGGAGGTCAAGTAAGGTCAGGAGTCACAACCAGCAAGAAGCGAAGGACCTAAGTAGGTAAGAACAGATTCAATGGGAAAAAGGCGGGGGGGGTCACCATGAAAAAATCAGGATACTCCTTTCAAAAGGTTTCCAGTTGGGGAGTACCTGGGAAGGAAAGTAGCAGCAGTGGTGGCAGCAGCAGGCCAGATCCTTCCTGCTGCACCCTCTTAGAGTCATTTCTTCAAGGCACCCAGGCTCTTCAGGGCTTCCTGGGCCTGGGTCAGCTGCTGTTGCAGCCTCTGGCGGGTGCTCTCATTGGAGGCCCGCTTCAGGAGGCCCTGCATTTCCTCTACCACCGCCCGGTGGCCAGGGGTGTTATGGAACAGCCGCACTGCCCGGTCCCCACAGGAGGCCAGAAGCCGGCCAGTGATGTCAAAGGACAAGTCAGTGATATACTCCCCGTGGACCTGCTCAAAGCACTCCTCCTCCTCGCCCCGCCGGGTGTTGTAGAGATGAATACTGCTGCCGCTGGCCAAGGCCAGGACCTGGGCGTCAGGGGACAGTGCCAGGCGGCATGGCATGCTGCTTGCCTCTTCGAAGCGACCTGTCCTCAGCAAGTAGGGGTCCTGCTGCTTCTTGTATTCCACATCTGTGTCCCACAGTTTCCATGTACCATCCTTGGAGACAGAGGCCATCCTGCAGCATGGAAAATCACAGCTCTAGCGTACACACACCAGGAGGGGAGGGCACTGGGACAGCACTAAGGGCTCCAACTAGTAAGCCAAATCCACTGCTATGTCTACTTCCTGCTGAGGGTCAGGCACCCCACCCAGTTCAGGGCTACTGCAGAGATAGGCAAAAAAACCCTGGTTACCAAGAGGGGCTGAGAGCCACTGGTAAGAAATCAGAGAATTCGCTCACCTTCGGGAGTCATTGGAGAAGGCAAAGAAGTGGACAGCCGCGGAGTGGCCCTTCAGTTCAAAGGCTCGTACCACCTCTTGGAATTCACCTTTTTTCCCAAAGCGGACCTCCCAAACTTTGACATCTGGGGTGAAGCCACATGAGGCCACAAACCTGTCATACAACCCAGATTCCTTTCAAACTTAATTTTAAGGGCATCTTATTTCTGCAAACTCATTAAGCCTCTTCCTTAAGAAATTTAATTTTATATCTAAATGACACAATCTTTTAAAAGTGCTTTTATACACATGATCTCAGTTCATCCACAAAGCCATGCTATAAGATACACAGTACCCCAACTCAACCTTTTAAAAACTATGGATGAAGAAACAGAGACTAAGAACTTAAATCTAGGTGTCCTGATTCCACACTGTATGCTCTCTCCACTATCTGTAGCTGGTTCACTGCTCTGTCCCTAGCCCCCAGCCCAACCTCTACCCATCCCAGATGCCAAAGTCCCTCCTTTCTCACCTGCTACAAGGGGATATAGCAGCATGTGTATTGTTCATCTGGTTGGTGTTAATGGTAGACAACACCTGACCTTTCAGATTCCAAATGAGGATAATTGTGTCGCTGGAAGCAGTCATGATGAACTTTCCTGAGAATTGAGGGGAGTGACATAAGCTGAGGTTAATTTTACCTGACCAACTGTCAGTCTTCAGTGAAACACGTATCAAAGCCACTGCCGCCCAAAGTACCCATGCTCCCCTCCCAGGCCAAGGGTCAACACAGATAAAGACTACTAAAGAATGTGGCTCTTACCTGTCTTACCTGGGGATTTACTATGGTTCCCAGACTCCAGGGAAACACAAAGCCAGAGTCCCTTTATCATGCTGAGGCTGAGCAAAATGCTGAGAGGCAGCATTAACTCACTCACCATATATAACCAGAGCCATTCCTTCCTACTTTAGGCAAGCTCCACCCTCTGAGTGCCTCTTACCAGTGTCAGCAATGCCAATGTTGATGACGGGTGCCTTGTGTTTTTTAGGAAAGTCCTCTGGGGTGGCTGTGAAGGTATATCCGCCATCCTCTCGCTTGCTCATCTTGAAGACACGGAGGGTTTCTCCATTGGCCAGCCAGACAAGGAAGGCTCTAAAGACAAGGAGCAGACAAGTAAGTCACACACTCATTTGGACATGGACCCTATGTGAGCCAGGTCCTATACTGCAATAGAATCTAAGGAAAATCAAGATCTCCCCTCATGCCCTACAGTCCAGTGTTATAACTTAACCCCTTGGTTCAAAATCTAAAACTCCCCACTAGATAGAACTCTAATAGTTTTTGTTCCTTTAGTTTCTTCCCAGGGCTTAGAAAATCATTATAACTTCCAAGACTAATCTGGAAGCCAGACTTTGGTACTTCCCAAGTTACTTCCTTGCTATGTAACTGCCTAGCACTCTAGGGAGCTCCAGGTAGTGCTCAATCTGTCTGGATGCTCGCTCTCTTTCTGCTACCCTAAGGGGAACCCTGAGTGCCCCCTCACTATCCCAAACCATGTATGGGAAGACCACAAGCCTCAGGCTAGGCTTCTGCAGGCAAACCTAAGGCTCCATCTTTTCCCACCTGCAGTCAGGGCTGAAGCGCACCAGCGTGGCATGGTCCAGCTCCACATTGGCTCTCATGCTGCGATGCTCCCGCTGCGGAAAGTCCTTTGTGCTCCAGATGCGGACGGTTCGATCATCTGCACAGGTGGCCAGGTATTTGCCATTGCTGCTAAAGTCCATGCAAGATATGTTCCCACTGTGGCTCTAGGGGGAAAGGTTGCATGTGTGAACAGGAACCCCCTGGGCAGATGGAGAACGCCGATGTGCAGCCATGACACCAGGGCCCAGCTGCCTGGATTAATAGCAAGGTGCTGACGGGATGTGGTGAGAAGGGGTAGAATGGGACATCCAGACTGACTTTGGTCAGAGACCAAGGGTCTGTAATATGCACAGAATACTACAAAGGAAAAGTCTGTGTAGGGGTTTAAGTCTTTGTATGTGTGTCGTGCATGGTACCCATGTATGTACCTTCAGGGCCGCAGCTAGGAGGCGGTGGGTGAAGTTGTGTTGTTGAGGCTTCTCCTTGCGAATACGCTGTTGCTGTTTCTGCTTCTTCGATTTTGAGGACTTGTCAAGTGGAAATCCATTTGCTTTTTGGCCTAAAAGGAAGGGCCATATCATTCATCCATTTTATTACTCACTCAATAAACATTTACTGACCCCCTACTGTTGGCCAGGCATTGAGAGGAGCAACAAGAGATGACCAGATGTGAACCCCATCCTCACGAGAGAGTGATGAAGGCAAAAAGAGAAGCTTTGGAATCAGACTTGGGTTTGGACTGTGATCTTGAGGAGGCTGCCTGCTGTTAGTCCATATAGCACATCAGTGCAAATTAGAAAAGGTGCCCTGTCTGGGCTGGTACAGCTCAGTGGGTGCACAGCACGGCCAGAGTGCAGATCCTTGGCCAGACATCCCTACACACAGAATAATGGGCACCTGGCAGCCCCAATCTTGGGTAAGTTACTTAACTACTTTGGGCCTTGGTTTCCTTAAAGTTGTCAAAATTTGATAATATACACAAAGTGACAAGTAGAATACCCAAAACAAGCATTAAAGGCCCAAAGGATTCAGAGAAAACTGAGGAATGAGAGGCAGTTAACACGCATTGAGTTACCCTGCCCCAGAAATGGTGCAGGTCACTTTTGCATAAAATAGCCAATTTAATTGAGAATCAGCCAGGCACAAATTCGGCAGGTGTTAGATCTCTGCATTCACTCCTCAATTCCTGCAGAAAAAAAACCTCCCGAGGCCAAAGTGCAAAGATGGCCACAATCTGCCCTCTGCTTAGCTCTCCAGCCTTGTCTAACATCCCCCACCTTCACCCACCCCTTGTCTCTCCCCTCCCACTAAAGTCATACCAAATGATGTTGAGGTCTCCCTGCCTTGTGCATGTTGCCTTTGCCAGGAATGTTCTTCCTTCCTTGGCCTCCTGGCAAACTCTTACACATCTATGCTTTAAGACCGCATATCTCACGTGTTGCCTACAATCAGTGAAGGTTTCCTTGACAGGCACCCCACCACCACCAAAAAAGCAGGCCTGGCCCCTCCCACCACAGGGTTTCCTGTTTCTAGTACTGACCCCTTCTAAGAAACATATTACACTGGATTTTTTCGCTAATACTTTTAGATGTTCTCCATTACCCCAGAGTGGACTCCCCAAATGAAAAGACCCCTGTTGAGATAGTAGGTACACAATAAATCAAGGAACTAGTCAGAGTGCTCACAAGTAAATGTTGTTCCGTCACTCCCTCACCTCCCTGTCCATTTTCATAAAATAACGAACAAATAGCGCGCTTGGGAGTTCACAAGCCACCTCGCAGCAACCCCGGAGACAAGCTGAGACTCAAAAGGCAAAGTGGCATCGAGGAAGCCGCAGAGTGGGACCCAGGTTCTAAAGTCTTGCAGAAGGAGCGCGTCCAGCCGGGCCAGGAAGCATCTCTTGTCGAAAAGCGAAGCTCATTCCACAAGAGAAGAAACTGAGGCCCGCAGGGACCCGGCACCCCCGCGGGCCCAGACTGCCCTTCGGAAGCAAGGTCCCCGTAGGTTACCCCTGCTCGCCATGGCCCCACTAACCGGCGGACCGGCTGCTTATCTCCTCCTCTGCGCGTAGCCACCCCCGCGCTACTGCCGCCGTCGCCATCAGGGCCAGCAGCCCGAGCAACAGCGACAGACCCATCAGCTCCGGCATCTGTGGCAGTTCCATGTTGGCTTGCCTGCTGCCACCTCAGCCTCAGGCTACGCAGGCGCCAGCACGTCTTGGCGGGGAGACGCACGCACGCGGGGCGGAGCCTAACCGCTAAATCCTCTGGAAGGGCGGGGCCTGCCTATTTGAGGGTCCCAAGGGGCGGGGCTTGGCCTGTAGGAGAAAGTTTTGTGAGCATCAGGGAATTCGGAGGGGCGTCTACTATTAATGGAGAAGAGAAAAGGTAGTCCTGGAGTCAGAGTGTGGAACAGCCTCAGTGAAGAAGGATGGATGCTGCTGTGGCTGAGTGGATTGAGTGCCAGCCCGCGAACCAGAGTCGCTCGTTCTATTCCCGGTCAGGGCACGTGCGAGGCAAGCACACATCCATGTTACTTTCCCTCTTCCTCCCTCCCTCCCTCTCCTTTTCTCTAGAAAACCAGGTGTTTGTTAGGATCCAAGAGGGGGTTGATAAGGGTCTGGACTTAAGGGTGGCCAAGGGAGTGGAGAGTAAGTTGAAAAGACGATTTTTTAAACAACACATTTCATCTTTCGAAATAATTAAAAGTTAACAGGGAGTTGAAAAAAATGAACGGGAAGTTTCCGTATAACCTTCACCCAGTTTCCCCCAATGGTAACATCTTGCATAAATATATTGTAATAGCAAAACCAGGAAATTGGCATTGATACAATCTATACAACTTATTCAGATTTCAGCACAAAGGATGATACTCTGAAAAGCTAATAGAATTTGAATTAGACCCGTTTGGCTGGAGAGGGATAGCTCCAGAACAGGCATGCTCTGTGGGCCTCCCAGACCTGAAACCCACAGCAAGTGGGAGTACCAGGGTCAGAGATTCATGATTCAAATATTTTCATGCCTACCAGGGAGCCTCTCCTGACAATGCAGACCCTCTGGTCTTTAGAAAGTCCGCCTGAGGGGAGAGGCTGCTGCAGAGGCTAGATGACAGACAGACACACCCACACGCACAGCCTTGGTGAGGAAGCAGATCTAATCAGAGAGCAAATGGAGCTGCCTCATTTCCTTCCCTTTTGTCCTGTGTGTGTGTGTGTGTGTGTGTGTGTGTGTGTGTGTGTGTGTGTGTGTGGTCTATAGAGCTGTGGGCAGTGAGGTAGGGAGGGCTGGAGGGAGTGCCCAGAACATCCTGGGGCTTTTCCATCTTAATTTGCTTTTTTTAAAGTTATTTTCTATTTATTGATTTGAGAGAGAGAGAGAGACGGAGGAGAGAGAAAGATAGAAATGTCGATTTGTTGTTCCACTTATTTATGCATTCATTGGTTGTTTCTTGTATTTACCCTGACTGGGGATCAAACCCTCAACCTCAGTGTATCAGAATGATGTTCTAAACAAGTGACCTTACTTTGCTTTTTCAAACTGTAGGCCCAGTCAAGAACCACTTTCTCTACCACCTAGAGACAAAGCTGTACTTTTAAGAAGAATTTAATTTATTAAGCATTTTGCGTGTGACTTTTTTTTTAGAGAGAGAGAGGGGAAGGGAGGGAGAAAGAGAGGGAGAGAAATATCGATGCATGCAGGAGCGATACATCAACTGGTTTCCTCTTACATGCTCCAAACTCTGGGCCTGGCCTGGCATGTGCCCTGACTGGGAATCGAACTGGCAACCTTTTGGTTTGCAGGCCAGCACTCAGTCCACTGTGCCATACCAGCCAGGGCAGCATGGTATTTCTTGATCCAAGAGCTTTGTATTTCATGTAATCTTCTCACATTCTCATTGCACAGAGTAGAAGAGTGATGCTCTGGAGGAGTTCATTAAGTAACTTCTCGGAGGTCACACAGGTAAAGAGTGAACCTGGGTACACACGCAGGTCTATGACTCCAATCTATTGCTGTGGGGGACAGAGAGAGCAAGAGTAGGGGTCATCTGTGTACAGTTCAGTTAGGGATACAAGATCCTTTCACATCATGAGTTCAGTTGATCTTTATAGACCTTTCAGATGCTACGAAATGATGTTAAACACGTGAAAAAAACTAGGCTCAGGTCAAGCAACTTACCCAAGGTCAACAAGGAAGTGAGGGATAGAGCCCAGAGTCAAACTTGTGTCTGCAACACTCCTAATCCATATTCCTCCCACCACACCACTGGGCTGTGGTAAGGAAGGTCTTGCTCTGTCCTCAAGCCCAGGTAGAAGCCAAGGTCAACATTTGGAAGTGTAAGTAATGACACAAAGCAGGATTTGGCAAAGCTGAGCAGATCAGGGAGGGAGATCAGCCAGTGGATTTTGAGGGGTAGCAAGGCCTGGCTGTACCTATAAAA
Source organism: Tonatia bakeri (assembly GCA_004024845.1). Taxonomy (NCBI): domain Eukaryota; kingdom Metazoa; phylum Chordata; class Mammalia; order Chiroptera; family Phyllostomidae; genus Tonatia; species Tonatia bakeri. The sequence continues at coordinate 44,651 of PVIA01001955.1, forward strand.
GTGGACATTTAGACAGGTAAAGCATAGTCCAGGAGGGATTCCAGGTGGGAAACAAGGCGTGAGCAAAGGTGTAGAGCAGGGGTATCCAACACACAACCTGTGGGCCACGTATGGCCCAGGATGGTTATGGGTGTGCCCTAACACAAAATCATAAATTTACTTTAAAAATTACTTAGTTTTTTTTTTTAAGATTTTATTTATTTATTTTTAGAGAGGGAAGGGAGAGGGAGAGAGAGAAACATCAATGTGCGGTTGCTGAGGGACATGGCCTGCAACCTAGGCATGTGCCCTGACTGGGAATCGAACCCGTGATGCCTGGTTCGCAGCCCACGCTCAATCCACTGAGCTACGCCAGCCAGGGCAAAAAAATTACTTAGTTTTATTACTAAGTTTCATACTAAGTTTTATTACTTAGATACATACATTTTTTACATTAGTGATCACAAACTTGGGACCTGCTCACCAGTTTTAAAAGAGTATAGAAAGGGCCACTGCATAATTGGGGTTATTATGTAAGGACTTCTTTGCTTATCTGTGATGGCGGATATCACAACAATTATGCACAGACCTTTTTTTCCCTCATCAGTTTTCACTAGTGTTTGTGTATTTAATGTGTGGCCCAAGACAACTCTTCTTCCAGTGTGGCCCAGAGACCCAGAAGGTTGGACCCCTGATGCAGAGGAAGAAGTAACTGGTTCCTGTGCAGAAGGGGGTGACTGTGGTGGCCTGTCTGAGTGAGTGCCACAGATGGGGTCAGAGGAAAGGATTCAAGAGGAAGGGGCACATACAGGGACACAGCAAAGGCTAGGCCTCCTTATGACCCAATGATTCCACTTCCGGGGCTTTAGCTGAAGAAACCCACAATATTAAATCTGAAGAATATATACACCCCTATGTTTTGCTATTTATAATAGCAAAGCTATGGAAGCAACCCAAGTGCCCATCAATAGGCAAGTGGATAAAAATCTGTGGTATTTACATACAATAAAATATTACTCAGCTATAAAAAAAGAACAAATTCCTACCATTTGACAGCATCGATGGCCCTAGAAGGTATTATGCTCAGTGAAAAAGGTCAGTCAGAGGAAGACAAGTACCATGTGATTTCACTGATGTGTGGAATCTAAAAAAACAAAAAAACAAGCGAAGTTGAAATAGACTCACACAGAGCAAACTGGTGGTTGCCTGAGGGGGAGGGCATTGGGGGACTAGGTTTTCAAAAGATGGGAGGGGGGTGGGGGGATGGGTGAAAAAGGTGAAGGAATTAAGAAGTACAAATTGCTAGTTACAGAATAGTGAAGTTCAACATAGGGAATATAGTCAATAATATTTTAATAACTATGATGTCAGCTTGGTACTAGATTTATTGGGGTGATCACTTACTAAGTTATATAATGGTCTAATAATTGGATTACATGCCTGAAACTAATATAATATTGTACATCAACTCAAATTGAAAAATTAAAAAATTATTTTTAAAAAGTTTAGGCCTGCCTCCCTCTTGGACTGACCAGGTCTTTTAAAGGCAAAGCAGAATGATGCATCCCAGGAACCACTGGAGTTTCAAGACCCCTCGGAATGGAAAGGAGGGAGGCTGTGCAAAGAAACGAGGCTGCAGGGGTAGCACAGCCTAGTTACAAAGCACCTGGAACTTCTGTTCAAAAACCTGGACTCAACAGAGGGGCGCGGGAGCTGAAGAAGCAATCGGAGCCTTCCCTACCTCTGGTCTGCGTTAGGTGAAATGATCAATTTTATCATGGTTTAAGCAGTGATTTTCAAAGTTGGGGCTCCAGACACAGCATTATTAGAAATGCAAATTCTTACATTCTGTCCCAGACTCCTGACTCAGAAACTCTGGAGGTGAGGCCTGACAATCTGTATTTTAATAAGCTTGCTGAGTGATTTCTGATGCACATTAAAGTTGAAGAACCAGAGTAAACTAACTTGGGCCCCAGACATACATCATTTGTAGCTCAAAGCCTCTATTACAGTGGTCCTTACCGTGGCTGCGTATTGGAATCACCTTAAAAGGTGCTGATGTCTTAAATCCCACAGCCAGAGATTCTGATTTTAGTTCACACTGGACCTGGTCATGCAGATTTTTAAAAGTCCCCCTCGCCCAATTATTTAAATGCACATTTATGTTTGAAAAGCAGCTGTAAGGGACACAGGAAGTAGGCTCATGCAAAAGGTGATGTTCTGTTGCACCAGAGTGGTGGCTGTGGAGATGGACACTTACAACATCAGCTGACCAGGCCTTGGTAAGAGATACCGTAAGGTAGAGGGGTGTGGGGAGGAGGAGCCCAGGGGGGAAGCAGCTTGCACACGCGTCTGAATGGTGGCACCTTTCCCGGGGGTGCAGAGCACATGAAGAGGACCAAACTTGAGGGGGAAGACCACGAGGCACAGTCTCAGGAATGATGAGTTCTGTTTTGACTCCTTCAAGGTTCAGGGAGCTGTGGAACTTTTGGAGGGAAGGGTCAGGGTAGCAGTCAGATATGTGGTTATGTAGCTCTGGGGGGACAGCAAGACAGATAAAGTGGGGAGGGTCCTCAGGAGAGAGGCAAAGGGTATGGCATTACTTGGAACTTTTCAGAGTGAGAGGGAAGAGGGCCAGGGAAAGGGGTGGGCGGGGGAGGCAGCTCCCACAGCGGGAAGGCACTGTCAGGCAGAAGGAAGGAGAGGCTGGCAAAAATTTTGGATTTGAAAGAGTGGTTCAGGAAGATGGTCTGAGGGCCCAGGGAAAGACAAGAAGAGCGTGCAGAGTGCTCACGGGGTTTGGCCATGAGGGAGTCAAGGGGCCTGGCTGAAGGAGCCAGTGCAGGAGTGAGGCTGGGGTGGAAGGTGGGAGGAGGAGCCCAAAGGCAGGCAGCTGGGGGTAAGTGGGAGGGGAGAAGGGAGAGCGGACTCTGTCAAAGGAGGGTGGCATCTAGAAGGGAACACAGAATCAAGGGGGTGTCTTATGGAGATCTTCCTGGTGGGTTATGAGTGGGCAAAAACAATATAGCGCAAACTGCCAGGATTTTACCTTTCAAGGAGCCACTTCAAACCGTGGTCTGCAGCAGAGAATAGCACAGGCTGGGTGCACCTGTCACCACACAGTAAAGAGAAGAGGCTAAAGCAGAGACTAGAGTCAGACAATCTGGGTGGGCACTTCGTGAAGCATACAACCTCAGACTAGTTAACCAACCACTCTGTGCCTCAATTTTTCATCTGTAAAATGGGGATGATAATAATGATAACCCTTCCCTGGCTTGTGTGGCTCAGTGGATTGAATGCTGGCCTGTGAACCAAAGGGTCACTTGTTCGATTCCCAGTTAGGGCACATGCCTGTGTTGTGGGCCAGGTCCCCAGTCAGGGGTGTGTAAGAGGCAACCACACATTGATATTTCTCTCCCTCTCTTCTTCCCTTCCTCTCTGTCTAAATATAAATAAATAAAATCTTTAAAAAAAATTATAGCCCTGACATATGTAGTGTTCTTTGCCTGGCACTGTTATGCTTTATGTATACAGGGTCCAGCAGAAGTTAAGGCCTGCTTAAGTGTGGCTGGTAGGGTAATAATATGGGTGTAATAATTTATATTTTTAACTTGAACATTTCACCTAAAATGTCATATGGTGTGCTTGAGTGTGATATTGTTATGTTACAGAAGTACATGCTTATGATTTTGTAAAAAAGAAAAGGGGGGGCGTTATTTGTGCTGGACCCTATATTTACTCTTTAAAAATAAATGTTTAAAAGATTTTCTTTATTTATTTTTAGACAGGGGGGAAGGGAGGGAGAGAAATATCAATGTGTGGTTGCCCCTCCCATGCCACCCACTGGGGACCTGGCCTGAAACCCAGGCATGTGCCCTGACTGGGAATCAAACCAGCAACCCTTTGCTTCGCAGGCCAGCGCTCAATCCACTGAGCTACACCAGCCAGGGCTTTTTAAATTTTTTTATTAATTTTAGAGGAAGGGAGAGAGGAAGAGACAGAGGGAAGGGGAGAAAGAGTGAGAGAGAGATTTGTTGTTCATGCATTCACTGGTTGATTCTTATATGTGCCCTGACTGGGCATCAAACCCTCAACCTTGGTGTATTGGGACGATGCTCTAACTAAGCTATCAGGCCAGGGCTTATATTTACTTTGAAATCCTCACCATAGGTCTGTAAAGGTAGGTATTGTAGGGATTGAATTAATATACATAAAGCACTTAGAATAGTGCCTGGCAGTAGTAAACACTGGGTCGATGCGCAGTTATTGTTATTATTCTACATGAATGAGGAAAGGGCAAAGCTCATGGAAGACTGTGTTTATATCCTGCAAATGCCTCCAGAAGTTCTGAGATGTGAGAGGACTCGGACTTGCCAGGCCTGAACGGTCAACTCTGCGAGGAGAGGGGTGCAGCTCTGAACAGAATCTTAAGAGCCAAGACAATCGCCTGGTTCACAGTCGGCACTCAGGGAGTATTTGCTAAGTGGATCAGTGAAGTATTTTACCTCAACTCCATCTGAAGTATCAGTTCCTTTTGAGACAACCCAACCAAGCGGCCATCTAGTCTGCTTGTGTGTTTTGCACAGTGGGGACCCCCTGCAGCACCACGTTCTCCTGGGTGGTTCCGACGAATGGCCCTGTCACTTTTGCTCTTTGGCTCACTAGCTCTGCCCTCTTCCAGCTTGGAAAGTGGCGAGCCTCTCTGAACCCTCTCCTGGCCACGGAGGGAGGGTTTCCGCGACGTGTGTCATCGCGCGCCTGGATGACAGCAACAGTCTAAATCTGGCTGCCCTGCTCCCACCATTGCCCCACAGTGGCCTATTCTTAACTCAGCACCCAGAGGGATCCTGTTCACAAGTTAACATCTGATCTTGTCCCACCTCTAGTCAAAACCCTCCAGTGGCTTCCCAGCTCAGAGGAAAAGCTAAGGTCCTTTCAAGGCCACTACCCACTGCGACTCTCCATCCCAGAGTAAGATACGTCGACAGTCCCCAACAGTTTTAATTTTTATTGGTCAAGAATTCTTTACAAAACCCGCACACATGCATCCACACACACACACACACACAAGATGCCTGCTTTGGTTTGGCCACCCCCCTGCTGTGCGCCCTCCTGGGATCAGAACTTGGCCTGCCCAGGCCTGGAGCCCCCCAGGTGACCAGTGAAGGAACAGAGAAACGGAGCCTCCTTTCTTGTTTCTCTGTTCAGAAACGGAGGCCCGCACCTTCCCTGTTGGGGAGCAGGCAGGAGTGACAGGGAAACAGGATTGTCCCATTCCCTCCTTCAAACTTCCTGAGTTGCCGGTTTAGGCCCCCGAGTATCACAGCTGCTGAGGCCTTGGGATCATCTTCTGGCTGAAGCTTGCCCACCTCCTTTTTGCAGACTGGAAAACGGACGTACAAAGAGGGAGCACGAGTCCCCTAGGTCACAGAGCAAGTTACTGGCAGAGCAGAGACTGGAACTTAGTTCTTCCTGGCTTCCAGGAGGTAGGACAGAAGCTAGGGTCCTGCTTCACTCTCAGGAAACAGAACAGCCAGGGCCTGGGGCAGGAGGGAGAACCTATGCACAAGGAACATAGCCCCAAGGCAGCTGAGTGAATGGTGGGGTCTGGTCAGCACTATAGCGGTTTGCCAGGGGTACCCTCTGTAACCGCTCGTGTGGCTTGCTCGGCTATACAGCCTGGGTCCGTCAGGATGCTGGTAGATGTGCTCAGCTGGCGGAGGGAGTTCAGCACAGCTAAGAAAAGAGAGAGAGAGAAAGATACCTCTTGGGGTCAGGGCCCTGCCCTTGAATGCTAAAGACAAAGGGGTAGGGAGAGATGCTAGTTTGCATGGCTGTCTGTAGGTGTCCTGGAGCATGGTGGGATGGCCAACACCCTAGGCTATTTTGAAGGCAGGCTGAACCTGGAGTCTGAGCAGAGTGCAGCCCTCTGCCCTGAGCCCTAGACATCCCACTGGGCAGGCAGCTGGCTCACGTACTTGGTCGGAGAGCAGGCAGGGAGCAGTGTTGATCCAGCCAGGCCAACGAGGTCTGACGAAGGCTTTGCAAACTTGCTGTGGACACCATTCCATTGAAGGACTCAAACAGAGGCCGGATGAGGATGCTGAACTGACCCAGGTCAAGGAGCAGGCCTGTTGTCCAGCCAGTATCCTCACCCACCTCACATGTAACCCTGGCATCTGGCCCAGCCAGGGAAAAGGCCTGGTGACTGTGAAGCCTTGAACTCCAAGGACCCCCACTACAGCCACCCTCCCTCTCATCCTGTGGCACTCAGCCCCCTCCCCCAGCTCCTCCATGTCCTTCAGAGCTGGGCCATCCCCCATCCCTGGGCTTCCTGCCCTGGCTGAGTCCAGAGCTTGACCAGGTGAGGGGGGTGGTGAGTGATTCCATGTTTTCTTCAGGGCCCAGCCCACTCATGCCACTCAGAGTTTAGGTCCCAAACTGCTCCTGGGACTTTCTATAGGCGAGGCTACAGTCCCCCTACCTAGAGACCCCTTCCTCAGTTTCCCCCTGCATCCAGCCCATCACTAGCAACACTGCTGGCCAAGATACCGAGGCCTGAAAGGAGTAAGTAGAACTGGAGTCCCTTCCCCTGGGAGCAGCTTTGGAACCCTGCCTGGCCTGTGAAGCTGAGCCTGCAGCCAGGCACAAGCCGGTCTGGCTGCAGCACTCACCCTGCTGCTGGCCAAGTAAGGATACTACCCAGAACTTCCAGTTTTGCAGTGTTCGGGTCCGGACATAATCATCAAACATGTCTCGCATCTGGTCAAAACGCTGGTGTGTGATGGGCACCCCAGTAGCCGGCAGCTGCTGCTGGCACAGGCTGGGGACATGGGCAGGGTCAGGGATTGAATCAGGCAAGAGGCCTCCCTTGCCCCAGCACCTGCAGGTCCCTGCCTACTTAATGGCAGCGTTGAGCTCCTCAATCTGGTCCCGTAGCTGCTGGGCCTCCTCCTGCAAGGCCGCCCGCTCCTGCTGCAGCATGGTGATGTACTCAGCTGTCTTCTGCAGGGTCGTGGCTTTGCTGACCTGTGGGCATTGCCAGTGTGGGCTCAGGTGCTGGGACCCACTGAGATACTCAGTGGCGGGAAGAGGCAACTGGGTATCTGGAGGGTCCTGTGATTTAGTCTTAGGTAGAGGGTCCATGAAGGGCCTTGTGGCTCTGGGGGTGCCAGCCTGGGTTGGGGGCTCACCTTGAGGCTGGGCTGGGTGCTGAGCGTGCTCACCAGCCCATGCAGGGTGTCAAACCCCAACTTGATATTGAAGCGCCGCTTCTGCTCCGCAGAGATGTGTGTGATGCGCCGGTTCTCAGTCTTGGGGGTGCAGAAAGTGGGGTGAGCCTAGGAAGGAGTGTGGGAGTGCTTAGGGGTAGCAAAGAGATATCAGGGTGCCGGGATAGTGCCACCTTGTTTTCTGGACGACCCCTGCTCAGGACGGATTGAGGAGTAGAGACTCGGACTCTCGGAGTCCCTGGGCCCAGGGCGGGGTCGAGCTCCCCAGACACTCGCCGCTCGCCACCTGTGGCAGACAGACAGACCCACACACAGACCAACATAGGGGAGAGTGCCCCATTGACCTGTCCCTCTTGTCCTGGCCCCAGACATCAACCCCCCTCTTCTTTCCCCTCCCTCCAACCTCTAGTGTCCTCCAATCCCTGCAACCCCTCTTTACCGATGGGTGCTGGGGGTGACAGCCGCTCTACTTTGGGGACAACCAGGGGCCTGGGAGGGGCCAGTGTGGCTTGGCCCAGAGGTGGCCGGGGTGGTGTGGGGGCCGGAGTCAGGGGAAAGAAGGTGCAGGGGAATTCAGGGACCGTCTCCTGCTGGGGTGGAGAAGGGTGGAGAGTTGGGGTGAAGCTCTGAGGCTACCCCCCACTCCCATTGCACGCCATCTTACCGGGGACTCTGGGGGCCGCAGGAGGGTGCTGGACACAAGAGGTGGCTTCAGGGCTTGCTCAGGCTTGGCTGTGCACAGGCAGACCATGAGGGCCTCTGGGGTCATCTCCCAAGATCCCATCTCTCTACTCCTAGTAGCCCACATCCCGTTCCGGGTTCAGGAATTCCTAAATTCTTCACCACCCTGCCCCCCAGCTGAGCCTGCCCCTTAACCTTCACCCTCTGCACCCATAGGCTTCCCACTTCCGCATTTGCTTCCCATCTCTCCCTCTGTCGGCCCTGCCCCTCTTAGCTCACCTGCTGTGAGCAGCTGTGTGAGGCAGGAGCTGTTGCCCCCAGTGGTGCCAGTGGCCAAGGTGGGAGGGCTGGGCTTCAGCCCCCTAGGAGGTCGGGTGGGGGGCTTGCCTCTAGGCTGCACATCTTGGGGCACTGTGAAGTGAGGCCCAAATGGGGACTCTGGATACTCGGGGGATAGAAGGTCCATGGGGAAGGCGGCGGGGGCAGGGCCTGGGCCAGACTGCCGGGTGGAAGGGAAGGTTGTGGGAGCAGGCAGTGGAGACACTCCTGATGCAGGGGGGACAGTAGGGAAGGAGGGTCTGGGAGGGAAGAGAGTTTCTTCTTGCAGCACAGCAGGGGGCAGAGCCATGGAAGGGAAGAGGGGGAGGGCACAAGGCTCAAGGCCAGGCCCTTTAGCAGGGGAAGGGTACTGGACGAGGGGTGGGGTTGGGGGATGGGGTGGGAACTTAGGCTTGGGGTCTTCAGAAAGGAGGAAATCAGAGCTCAGGAAGGCACTGGAGTCCAGGGAGCCAGGGCAGCTGCTCCGAGCCTGGTTGAGGGAACAGAGAGCAGGGGAGAAAACTAGCCTTTATAGCCACCCAGGCAGCCCCCTGCCCTGGCTGAGCTCTGAACTGGGCACTGGGAGAGATAAATGATCCCTGCCCTTCAGCACACACACTGGGGAAATTATGATCTAATAAGGGGAGACAGTGGAGCACCTGATGCACAAATTAGGCATGAGAAAGAGTATTAATCTTCCTGCACACTCTTTTATTCATCAAGTAATTAATCCATCCATCCATCCCTCCATCCATCCATCCACGTATCTGTTTATTCTCTCACCTATGAGCTAGCTCATCCATTTTTCTACCAGTCCATCAGGTACTAACCCATTCACCAACCCATCCAATTATCTGTACTTCTTTCATTTATCGACCATACATTAACCAGCCGCTTATCCACCCACTAGCCCATTGGTTGATCCAACAAACTACTCATTCATCTACGAATTCATTCATCAGCCCATTCATCCATCCAGCCAGGCACTCGTCCACCTGTATATACATCAACTCATTTAAGCATCTAGCCCCATCTACAACTCATCTGTCCATCCACGAACATACCCATCCATTCATCCACTCATTCATTCACTCACTTGCTCAGTCAAGGGGCAATCATTTACCCAGTGCTGTTGGTGTGTTTGAACAGTGCTAAGTATGGAAGACACAATGGTGAGCAAAACATAGCCCTTCCAGCAAGGAGCTCACTGTCTAGTCCACAGAGAGACCCCTCAACGATAACTACAATAGTGCCTGAAAAGTCTGCCGGTGGAGGGAAAGGCACCTAACCCAGCAGCAGGGAGATAACATCCGAATTGGGTCTGGGAGTTCTTGAGCCAAAATGGTAGATTCGGTGTTTTCTAAACACACACGCTCAGTTTGCTGGCTCCATGCACTCGTCTGAGCTTCTCTCATCTGACTGGCTCTCTACTGGTCCCTTCCGTCCAAACCCAACCTGTACACTAAAGCCCAGAACCCCCCCTCCTCCAGGAAGCATTCCACAAGCAGCCCAGCCCTTGGTAGTGCAGCTCCCTGTTCTTCCTGCCCTCAGCCTAACTCCCCCATAGCCATCTTGTCAGTTCCGCTTCATGAGGGTCTTTCCTCCCCAGATGATTGTCACCCTTCAGGGGTCTTTCTCTCCCTCCAGTCTCACTTGGTGGACCAAGCAGTCACAGGACTGGGCACCCAGAAAGTACCCAGAATACCTCCTGGACATGGACAGGTGAGGTGGGTGGGGTGCGGGAAGTTCACCTGAAGGTGGTGATGCTCTGAGAGGTGGGCCACACCCGAGGAGGCAGGGGGCACCTCTGAGCCCACGATCCCACTGCTGAAAAGGGAGTCAGCCGTGGGACTGAAGCTGGGGGGCTCCAGGAAGTTTGAAGGCGTGGCTGTCTGTGGGGGGCGGTAGCTGGTGAAGAAATCTGTAATTCAGACAGACAGAGTGGCAGCAGTTAGGGCGAAAGCCATGACTGGAAGCTGTGGGAGGAGAGCGGGCCTCGTGCCCTGTCCCCAGGCTGGGTTGGGGAGGGGGAGCTTCCACAGGAGATTGTGAAACTGGGAGAGTTTCTGTCTCACTCAGGGGAAGCAGCGACATGGGCTCGGGTGGGACGGGCCTGAGTGGGAGACAGCAGGGGACTGTAGGGGTGTGAGTAGGACTCCAGAAATGGCCCTCCCACTGAGCCCCACACTTGGCTCACAAGGTCCCCCATTCCCATCCCCAGGCCTGGGCCCTCCCCTTGTCTACTGCTGTCATCAGCTCTGCTGGGGACCTAGAAGTGGGGGAGGGTAATAGAGTATGCCAGGGAGGGAAAGGGGTGAGTCCAAGGGAGGAGCCCCAGGGTGACAAGAGTTCAGGAGGTGAGTTAGGGGTGAGAGGGGTCAGGCGGTCAGTGCGTCTGCGGGACAAGGTGGTTTGCTGGAAGGCCAACAAGCGGGGCCTCAGTGGTAGAATCCAGGAGTGGGGTGAAGGGGCTAAGGGGATCATAGCAGGGGTCAGAGGATGGGCTCAGAGTACGGCTGGAGTGAGGGGGTTCTGGAAAGCCGGGAAGAGTTGGTGGGGAGGAGGCAGCCAGATTGTTTGAGGTGCAGATTGTGTAAACCCTGGGCTATTCTGGTTTTGGGAAGCAGCTGCCCGTGGCCTAACCACATCCCGGGCCTGGGCGCCACCCGCGCGCCCGCTCCCTTCCGGGCACCTTTCTCTGACCCTGACCAGCCTTCAGTCTGTACCAGCTCCCAAGGCCTCCTAGTCTGGTCAGACCCAATCCCGACAGCCTTGGTGGGCCCCAGACCCCCAGCCAACAGAGCTGGTAAGGCCTCTCCCTGGAGGGCCCCCTTGAAGGAGCCCCAGGAGTGGGACAGAAAAGACCACACCAAACCTTGAACCTGACTGGGGTCATACCTACGTGTGCATCTTATGTGACTCTGAGGCTCACATGCCACTGGGCAGCCAACTCTGCCTGTCAGTGTGTGGTCTCCAGCAGCATCCGTCTGTCTGTCTCCCTGTCTGTCCCACTGTCTGTGGCTCTAGGTCTGTGTGCACCTGCCGTGACGTGAGCTGCTGGGTGCATGCATACCTGCCCCGTGCCCACATTTGTGTGTGTTTTCTCAGCCACACAGTCACAAGGGATCTTCTTGCTGTCCTGCTGCCTCCTTTTAACGAAGGGACTGGGTGGCAGAGGGTGAGCAGTTACTGAGCCTCCATTCTCCAGCCCCCAGGGACCATGGGTCTCCTCACGAGGCCCCCTGAAGCCTGGGCTCCGGAACCAGCCTCGTCCTGGGCCTGGTTCCAGGACGCCGAGGGCCACAGAGCAGCTCCCTGTGCACTGCTGTTGCTGTCTCCCAGGGCTCAGCAGGCCTTACGGGGCAGCCAGTCCAGCTCATCACTGAGTCACCACCATCCCCTTATCTGAGACTGTGGACATGTCTCCACCCGGCCTTGAGACGCTGTTTCCTAGCCCTAGCCACCCACTGAGTCTCCCCCTAGTCTGTTCCCTCCACCGACCTGCCATCCTCTCCCGGAGCCCTTCTCTTACCCAGGCTCCCTCCCCTTCTCTGAACACGCCTCACCAAGCCCCTTAGCCCTCACTGAACTCTGCCCTCTCCAGCCCCCTCACTGGGTTTTCGTTCAAATGAGGAGCTCTTAGGGAGAATCAAAGAGGCAGCCCAGGTAGCCCTAGTGCTCCCTGCCCTCCAAGTGCATGGAGCACTGCGGGGGCCACACTAGCCATCCCTTCTGCATGCCACCCCCTACAACAGGTTGTCCACACTTGACCCCCAACCCAGCAGTCACCCTGGGCTCAGAGAAGTCACTTCCTAGCCCCAGGTTTTGCCCAGATCCCGGAGTGGGGGTGGTTGAGCTCCTACCTGTGACAGGGGTCTGTGTGCCCAGGCAGGGCCGAGGCCCTCCCAGGCTGGTCTGCTCCCAGGGCACTGCCATCAACACTTCTGCCCCCTCAGCCCCCACCCCTGTCCAGGGCTGAGGCAGGGGTGGGGGTGGTTCCTCATTCCCTAGTCCCCGCCCCATAGGCCTCCACCTCTTGACTGACAGACCCAGGACCCTGTGGGGAAGGAGTGAATGGGTCACGGAAACTAAGCCTTTATCCCAGGAACCCTTTTCTGCCCCTCAGCCTTGGCTGAGGCCCGATGTCTACCTGATCCCTAGAATGGCTATGAAGTCCCCTAAGTGTATGAATATCAGGGGCAGACTCCAAGATCTACAGCTCTGTGAAGAAAACAATGTGGGGACGTCTACTGTAGGAAAAAAAAACCCGACATTTGTCCCTGTATGCTCATTTTACACAGACATGAGCATCTCTGGAAGGACTTACTCCTGTGACCTGGTGGCCCTGCGGTCAGGAGGGAGAGGCAGGGAAACATACTAAAAATGCTTTACTAGATATAATTCCTGGGATTTTCTTAAAAATAAAATAGGAGAGGAGAAATGGGTGGTGTCTAGATAAAACAAGACTGGCCAAGAGTTGATAAATATTGAAGTTGGTGATTGGGTACAGTACGTGAGGGTTTGTTGAACTCTCTCTCTCTATTTGTGTGTTTGAAATGTTATTTAATAAAGTTTTCAAATGAATTATATAAGTAAATAAACCCAAACAAATCACAGTACCTCTGCCCCCTCAGAGAGTGCCAACATCCGCTGCTTTCCTGGGAGCTCCCAGAGTCTAAAGCTTCGGTGACTCTGGTCCCCTGCCCCCTGCCCAGCTACTGGGGCTGGCCCTGCTCTCACCTGAGGCCACACCAACTTCATCCCAAGGCCAGACAAAGGGACGTCAGGAAAATCCCTCATAAGTCACCCAGACCATCCGCTCTTCCAAAGGGCACGGAGCTAGCCTGAGGTCAACATGGGGCTCTCCTCACACCAACCCTGCCTGACCACCCCAGGGGCGGGGCCTGCCCCACCTGAGATCTCCATGAAGTCATCCAGGCTGGGCTGCAGAGGCGTCAGTTCCGGCTGGATCATGTCAGCATTGCCAACGTAAGCTGGAGGGAGCAGCGGTGACGTCAGGAGCAGCAGGAAGGTGGAATGGGTGCCCCTGTCCGGGGCCACCCTCCCTTCGTTGCCTGATTCTCACAGGCCTCCTCTCCTGGGTACAGGCCTCACCGTCCTCGGGCAGCAGCTGCAGGGGCGTGGGGCTGGGCTGGGTCATGGTGAAGAGCGTGTCGGAGATGTCGGACAAAAAGGAACCGAGATCCAGCAGCTGCCGCCCGCTGGACTCCTCTGCCGGGTCCCCCAGCAGCACGGGCACCACGCTGGAGAAGAGCTGCTCACACCATCGCTCCGGTGGCTGCCACTCCCCCTCCGTCTAGGGAGACAGAGGTGGCAGTAGCAGCCCGAGAGTTCCGCTGCTCCTGCTTCTCCTCAGACTGGGGACACAGGGGTGGCACACTGTCCTGGCCCTTCCATATCACCCCCTGCCTGGGGGATGCAGTGGCAACCTGCCGGAGGGCCGCCCTTTGCAGACCCTCCCCACCGCTCTCTGGAGGACCCAGTCTGCTGTCTGGAAGGCTAGGGTCGCCCCGCTGGCCTCTCACAACTACCCACAGGAGGTAGACCAGGAGGGTACCGAGGAGATACAGGTACTCCTCTTGCCTTCTGTGCTTTTTCCTCCCAGGGGCCCTAGTTTTTAGGACCCTTTATTCCTCCTTGACTCCCCACCACTTGCTCAGCCACCAAAAGGCTTAGGGTCTTCCCACCACTGCTCCAAGGGAAGAAGGGCTCAAATAATAAACCAGAGGATGGGGGCCATGCCCACTCCCCTCATGCCCCGCCCTCACACCCTGCCCCCTTCACCACGGCTCCGCCTCGGAGGGAAGCTGTCGATTTTCCGGCTCCAGGGAGCACCCACCTGCTTTGGGGCCAGGAGATCCCCTTCCCTGCTGGACTTACGGAGCTGCAGGAACACAGAGACGTGAACACTGGATTCTTTGCCCCTCCTCTATCACCCCCCTCCAAGGTCTCCCCTACTCACAAGCTCCCCCAAATCAACAGGATCTCCCACTTCCCTTAAGGAGCTCCTCCGCCCTGGGAAGTGAGGGGACTGCGAGAATAGCCACACGGTGGCGCAGTCGGCCTGGGTCTTAAAGGAGGGCGGGGTCGGAGTTTGGGGGAGCTCCTCTAGGGGTCTTCGAAGAGAAGCAGTAGCCAAGCACCGGCAGGGGTAATGGTCTAGGGCGTTCCCTGGGGCCCCCACTGACCCGTTTCTTGTAGTAGATGCGCCACTTGTGGTACTCGCGCATCACCACCTCGATGCGCCGCTTCCAGTAATTTCCTTCCAGGACGACAGCCTGCGGAAGGCGGGGAGGAGGCTCAGTGCGAGGGGTAGCACTGACTTCACCCTCACTCAGTCCGGATCTGGGCCGGGCCCTCCGGCCCAGTGCGGGGAGAGACTGGAGCGAGGGGTCGGGTTTGGTGGGGAGGCAGGTGGATGGTGGTTCCCTGAGTCTCAGCTACCTCCGGTTTCCGGTGCTCATCAGCCTCAGGCCCCTGCAGGGGGGTCACGAAGCCACACACAGGGCTCTTCCTCGTCTCCACATCTGAAAGAAGGGGGCCAGGTCAGGGGTGCCTAGCTCCCCCTTCTTTCACCCCAAGGGAACTGGAACTTGTGTCACCCTACGGAATTCTGCCTGGCCTTCAATGCTCAGATTAAGTGCCACCTCCTCCAGGAAGTCTTCGTACCTTCTCTAGTGCTACCAAATCTTCCTCTTCTGTGCAACCCTGTGAAACTAACCCAGTCCTATAGGTGTGAAAGCAATGCTTGCTGAATGGGATCAGGACCACAGGGAGTGAGCTGCCCCAAGAACATCCTGGTTAGACTGGCAGGCCAACGGCCTGGAGCCCTGGGTCCTCTGCCTCAGGCTTCTTGGCACTGCCCATTCTGATCTCAGAGAACCATGCCTTGTCCACTTCGGGCCACCTACCTGAGCGCCTTTTTCACCTCCCGTACTCCCTTCCCTGTCTCTAGTCCTGGTCTCTCTCCAGGCTCTTTCCTTCGTGCCTATATACACACTCCAGGCTCTCCTCTGCCTCCCAAACCTTCCCCTTCCCGATGCTGCCCAACAAGCGAACCCTTTTGCTCTCCCCTTGGCTTTCCTTCCAAACTCCAGAAGGGTTGTCACTTGCCACCTCCACCTCTATACCTCCCAATCTCATCTTTGCCTCCTGTCACTCAGCACCTGCCCCCACGCCCACCCCCCACCCACTCTCATCCTGCCCCTTTCCAGCTTCAGACCCACTTCCCAGTTGCCTATGGACCCTCCACTAGGATGTCCCAAAACTTGCTACTCTCGGGTGCTTGGGAAATTCCCTCCCCAGCCTGCGCCTCCTCTGGGCTGCCTCCCAGGCACTAAAACTCCCACAGATTCCCAGATTCCTGTCTAATGCACGGACTAATCATCTTAACCCCAAGGATGTATGACCTTTCTTCCAGTGTCCCCTCCCCTCCATATTCTCACTGTCATTTCCTAGTCTGGTGTCATTTCTCACCTTGACCTCTCTGACCCCAGTCTCACACTGTCCAGCCCACCTTCCCGCTGCAGCCAGGCCATTTCTTCCTACAGCACAGTTCAGGCCAGAATCCCTCCGGGGCTCCCTAAACCTCCATCATAAAGCCCGCATCCCCTAGCCTGGCTTTTCATCCCTCCACGACTAGTGCCGTGCTTCTCCTGCCTTTCTGTCTCCTCCATATGACCCACCCTGAAGCCAACAGCTCCCCCACATATCCCACCCTCTCGTTTTTTTCTGCCTCGTGCTCACCTGCCAACCTGCCAGAGAGCCCAGAGCAGCTTCTCTTCCAGAAGCCTTCCCTCCTCTGAAACCCCCTGGTCACATCTGCCTCTATCTCCACCTGCCTTGACCATTTTTCTGCATGCTGGCCTCCCCACAGGGAGTGAAAGCAGGAATTGTGCCCTGTTGCCCAGAATCCCTGCATAGGCACAGAGCTTGGCACACAACAGGTCTTCAAAGCCCTGGGCAGAGACTTTTCCTGGCAGTCTTGACAAAAAGGACTTCAGGGGTGCCCATGGGGGCCCATCCTCCTGAGCCCTCAGCAGACTTCCTCTGGGACAACTGACACAGGGGAGTGGGACTACCCAAACATGACATTTCTTGGGACTCCAACATCATTTCCAAAGTTCTGCCCTAAACGTCATTCTCCAAAATGATCCCTATGAGACTGGGGAGGGTTGCTGAGCCCAGCTTGGACTGAAAACAAACGGATAGGCCCTTAGGTGTGTGAACTCCTGCAGGGTTAAGGGTCTCCAAGAACATCTGCCTGGCTTTCCAGATGAGGAAATGAGCACCAGGAAAGAGTAAGTTTGCCCAGGGGCCTGGGAGTCAGGGCTGAGCAAGCCTGGCCAACTTGCCCCTCCCCCACCCAGGGGCACTGTGCTCTCCACAAAAGGGTAGGCTTTATTTAACCACGAGAAATCCATCCATTCATGCAGCAACCTAGCCCCTCACACCTACCCTGGGGTAGATGCTGGGACAGAATCCACAGATGACTCTGGGTCAAAATGAGGAAAGCACACACACGACAAGTGCTAACATCAGGCGGAGAGCCTGCCCATGAAAGGGGCACAGTGCTCTGGCGCTCAGAGGAAATTAAGCTGACCTGGGGGAAAAGAGAGGGTTCTGGAGGCCAGGAACCTGCAGCAGAGTGGCAGGTGGGGAGTGAGGTGGGGATGAGCCAGGCAGCCCGCCAGCAGTCACCACCCGTCTCTCTCTTCTCCCCCACCCCGCCCCTTTCTGAAGCCGGCATCCAAACCTTGGGTGCTCAGGGAGGAGGAGCCGACATTTGTTCTCTGCCTGCCCATGCTCTTGCTGTCATCGCAATCGCAGTGACAGACCCCAGGGCTCACCCTCAGCGAGCCCTTGTGTGTGTCTGCCTGGTGTGGAGATGGGATCACACTGAAAACTCACAGTAGACCTCAGCAATGGGACCTATCATTGTGCCCAATGTACCGATGAGCAAGCTTCGGCTAGGGGAGGCTGGAAGTCCACGTAGCTAGGGCATACTAGAACTTGACTCAAACCCACCTCTGTCTGACTCAGAACCTGGGGTCCGAGGTCTGTCTGGGTGAGCGCCCTGGGTTTGCATCCCGACCAGCTTTGTAGGGAGGAGGAGACAATGACACTGACTCCCCCGGCCCACCAGCTTCCCTGTTCCGGCAGGCCAGTTCCCAGGTGAGGACCGGGAGCCAGCCAGCAGGGTCAGTGAAAGGAGCACTGGGGCCAGAGTTGGAGAGCCCAGGACTTCCCAGCCACAGC